>LPNX010850463.1:0-117369 GCA_001517045.1 Pseudotsuga menziesii
TATATATATATATATATATGTAAATATCTGTCATAGGTAGATCAAGTCTGATCCGTAGATCCCATCATGTACAAAATATACAAAAAGTGGATCAACATCCATCAAAATGCCTAAAACTAAGCCTGCCTTCCATGGCCACTGGGACCTCCTTGGTCCTCGTGATCTCTGTGCCCCCTGGCTTCCTCAGCCTCCTCGGCTTTGGAAGCCTCCACTACATCTCTATATACACATACTGCTCTGGCTACCCATCTGAAAAGGCGTAGCCAGGCCGATGGAACCCCAACTACGGACTCCTGCATAGCTACAGGGAGATGCTCTATCCGTATCATAGGTACTCGCTCGGTCAGCCTGCCTAGCTTTGCCTCGAGTACCGTGACCAATCCTGGGTCTCCCCCTGCAACAGGATGTATGAAGGTACGTGGGTGCCCTACAGGGCGGATTGGTCCAATATCTGCATTTTGACACATGAGTAGGGTTAGACTTGTGCATATGTATATATCTTATCATTAGAAAATTTTTAAAATTTGATAATGAAAAAAATTTAAAAATGACTTACCCATCTCTCCCCATGCTCCTCCTAGAGGGAGGAATAGGTCAGGATCACCTCGGAAATCTAATCCAGCATATGGAAACTGCTCCAATGCTGGCACCTGCCGTTCCCACCATGTATAAAAATCATCATCGTACATGCTATGTACCACATCTCCCCCTCCTTGTCGGAGGAAGATATCCCCCCACCTGCTCAACCTCGACTAACGGGGATACTGGACCTGTAATGGCACCGCAGGGCTCATAGCTGGCACCCTCTCAAAGAAGAACGCAACCAATATAATAGCATAACCAAAGTTCTTCCGTCTCCCCCTCCTGCAATCGGATAATTGCCTCTTCATAATGGGGGCAATTCCCGAACACCAGTCATGGAGTGTGCCTCTAAAGCAGTCCACCGCCACTCTCATCTGAGTCCGAGTGCCATATGCAACCCTGCTGACCCTGAAAGTCTAACAATGGTACTGGCCAATACCTGTAATGTAAAATCCTGTATATCTGTGATGAGAACGTTGCTGCCTTTATTTTGAGTACCAGGCCTGTAGAATACATCCACATAGTTCTGGACACTCAAGGGGTCTCCACCCCTGCCAGTGCCCTCCAGGTTCACCGGTGCTCCCCGATGTGATAATCCGGTTATGAAATAGATGTCCTGTGTGGTAAGCTCCAAAGTCTCACCCTGGATGTTGAACATCCCCAGGTCATGGTCCCAATAATGGACTAAGAACTCTAATATGTGGACATTGGCCCGCATAGGTGATGTGCAAAAGAACTTAAGCAGCCCACTATTCCGCAATGCTTGGATAGTAGGCGGGATTTGGAGAGCCGCTTGGTCCATCATCTCATGTTCCCTCTCCCTCCACTCCCGCACCATGATTTTCCTGACAAAAACACATAGTTTGATTCAGTCTTTCATCACAAAAATTTAAAAATTTGGCCTATTTTTAACACTTTTAGCTATTGCGCAGTATATGCGACTGTCCATTGGGACATGTCGCGGGCCATTCGCGACATCCCTATGCAGCAACTCGCGCATACAATGCGTATTCGCGGCTTCTATACGTAGCAACCCGCGAATGCATTTTGCAATCTTTTATGTTGATGAATTAAACTGAATTGACCATTAATTCTAAAATTTGTTTGGATGAAAATGAAGAGATTCGGGTGTAGATTTACCTGCAACTGACGGATCTGAATTCCAGCGCTCCAATTGTCCACAACAAGCAATCAAAGATAGAGGGTAAACTTTCCTTTTTGGTTAATAAAGTGCAAATGGTAAGAAATGTTTTGTTTTTCAAACTATTTATAGAACAAATATTTCGTAAAGTGGGTTTTCTTCTATAGTTTGAAATGTCAATTGACTAATACCATCCCTTTTGTGCCTTGGAACAGGTTTACCAACTTTTTCAAAGTGTTGATGCTTCTATAGGGTGGTTTTGCTCTTTCCAACACATGTTGGCAACTTATCACGCCACATTAACCTTAGTATTCAACATTTTTCCACGGACTATGGTATTCTAAGCCATTAGTCCCTTGTCTCTACCATTGTTCTTCCGTGGCTAGGATCCCTATTTCATGAGTATCATCCTTATATGCCATTGCTATCCTTTGATACTCATTCCGTCACTGTTTCAGGCCCAGGGGTTTCCTCATAGCTATTTTTCACGCCAAATAGAGCTTCTTATGAATCTCTCTTTACAAGCTATTCCTTTATAGGACTCCCCGACCTTATGGAGTTTCTTTAGGCCCAGGTCTGACTCCTTAAAAATAGACTTGACTGCCGATTTATCTCATCCGTTCAAGCTCGTTAAGAATATGTGAACGGGCATCCGCATTGGTGGTGGGTTATCTCTTTCTCGGACCATGCGGAATAATACGAGAAAGGATCACTCTCTTTTCTTCGGAATTGAGAAGAGTATTCTCAGGTATAGGTTTATCACTTTTCCGGACCTGAGGGACTAAATTGTATGGAAAAGGAACACCCGGTTTGAGCTTAGTTTTCTCTTTTTCGTGCTCTGGACCCAAACATGAAAAAGATTTCGAGTGTACTTTGTGTCTTTGTCATGCTCGTTAAACACTCAAGAACAAAGCAACGAGTTTATTGTTGTAATCCCCATTTCTCGTAACCAAATGGATCTTTCTGAGTGATCTTGCTTTCCTTCACACTCATAAAACTCAAGCTATTTTATGCTGTTATGGAAGGAGCATTGGGTAGGTGGTAATTTAACCTTTTTCGGACCTTCCCAACTAAGTACGAAAAAGGTTCACCTTTTCTTCTTCGAAAGTTAAGAGAGTTCTTTTGTGGTTTGTTTTATACTTTTTCGGCCTCAAGAGACTAAATTGGACGAAAAAGGACCCCCCTGGAGTCTTCTTAGCATTTTCAGACTCTCTAAATATGAAAATACCACATGAGCATGTACTATTTCGGGCTCATTAAATCCACGGATCAGTGTATCAAGCATTATTTTCCCATCTCTTCAAGCTTGTTAAAAAATGAAGAGGGAACTGAGTTTACTTTCCTGGACTCGTTAAAACTTAACAGGGAAGGTAAGGAAGAAGTTTTCTCTTGTTTTCAGTAATGGCAACATGTCATCCTTGAACATAGCACTCTTTGCTTTCTGATATCCATGTTTCAGTATACACTTGTGTTCAGCTATCACTTTGAGTTTTGACTCCTCCTCTTGTCCATTATACCTGGGGAATCTGCTCATGTCTCCTACATGACAGATAAGTCTAGTTGTTCTATCTATCCGTTGTATGCTGCCTTGGGTCATCTCTGTGTCGTGCTCACTGTTCAAGGATTATACCTAGTGTCTGATCTATCACCTGATCCTATTACTGTTATATCTATTATCCATTTACTTGTGTCTACCTTCTTTTGCCCAGTTCCTAGTCACTCTTGTGATCCGTTGGAGGATCTATTGCCTTCCTTATCACTGTATGGTTCCGTTTCAGCACCTCCTGATGATGCAGACCTAGAGCTTTGACGATGGTACCTATGGATTCGCTTTCATTATTGGTGAACTCCTTTGCTTCAGTTGTCAATTATCATCTATTGGTTGACAAACTGTTGAATCCTTTCCATGTTCGACTTCAACTTACCCTTATTCACATGGCTGGGATTGTACTGGTTCTTTGGGATCTTTTATGAAGACCTTAGTTCCTCACTCATGAACTAAGTTGCGCAAGACTATGTTCCATTTCTATATCCAGCTTCCAGATCTTTGAAGACTCATCATTATTGTATTGTGGCTTCGATACACCTTTGTAATATACGTGGTTTCTACCCGTATCATATGATGTACTCAAATATTGTAAAGGAGCTAGTGTTCCAGTAAATTGAACATAGCATCCTCAGATGTAACTTTTTATATGACATTACTATCTATTTTTTTCAGGTACTCCTTCTGCTCCACTGGATTTCTGAGTTTTCTCTAGAGTTAATTATTATAATGTATTTCGGCCATCGTTCCCCTCTGACCTCACACATTAGGGGGCATCTGTTATACACCTGAATGGCACCTCTCTGTCCGAGTGCTGATATCCCTCATGTCGGCACACCAAAGGACACTTATGGATTGAGGTTGCCCATATTCACTATACCTTGGCTTATGATGAAATACATTCTCTTTATACCCAGCTGATTACTTTGCCATTTTGTCATGTTGAGTTGTATTCGCGACTCTCTATATTGACAACTTGCGCATCATTTGCGAGTATCCTATACAGCAAGTCGTGAATCATTGTATTCGCGGGTTGCTCTTCTATAGAGTCGCGTATCATCTACGGGTTGCTCTACTACAGACCCGCGAATGGTTTCCTCAACATTAAAACATAAAACCACGCGCTAAGGGGAGATTATTTTACTCATTTAACTTAATCTTCTCAACTGCCACAACCTCCCTAACCTTCGAGAACTGCCTCATTTCATCCATATAAATAGAGACCTTGGGGAGGGTGTTTGATAGTCATACTTGGAGAGCAAAGTTATGCTAGTGGATTGTCTACAGAAATCTTTGGAGCAGAGAAACTCATAGTCCTTTGGTGACAGAGGAGTCCTTGTTCAGACATTGGGTTGTAACCTAAACTCTTTCTATTATTGTTAATAAAGATATTACTTCTTCCATATGTGTTTCATATCTTGTAGATTGGTAAATGTTTACATTTCAATATGATATATGATTTGCCTAACCTGCATCTATATATATGAATCATCTTGTATCTGGAAGAGTGTTTATTAACAGGTGAAGGAGGAACTATCCTGGAGACTTTAGAAGTGGATCAAAGAGGGAGAAGATAGCAAGGATCAACCTTCATTTAATACAAGTAAGTCCTTCTACTTTCCTATTTCCTATTCTATGCTTTTAGAGTCAAACTGTCTGCAAGTTATGAGTATGTTGGTAACCCCCCAGACCTAGGTTATTAGGTGAATTATCATGTACAACAGTGTACGTTAACACCATGAAGATACATCCCTTTAGGGCAATCTTTCCAAGCATATAACATATCTAGAACCTCTTATTACAACAAATTACAACATCAACAAATCTACTTGGAAAAACCCTAGTTTACGAAACCGATGCACAGTGGAGTCACTGGGCCATGCAAACGCGGTGGAGAGGCCCCCCCAAAGGTAATGGCATGGCAGGAGACCAACAAATTTGACGACTCATCGATCTGACCTCCGATTGTCGAGTTATGTCAAGTTACACGTCGCATGAAAATACCGTTCAGGGACACTTGGTCACTCTCGGTCCGAGAGTGAAAAACCAAACGGAGTAGCAAGATTGCATGAAGTTGGCTCCAATAGGTGTGCATGGCCAATGCTGACATGAGAACACCACCAAGACTGGCACGAAGGATGGTTTTTCAGAGTTGACTCACCAGTGCAAGAGTTGCATTGAAGGAATCTAAGCAAAACCCTAGTTTACGAAACCGATGCACAGTGGAGTCATTGGCCCATGAAAATGCGGTGGAGAGGGCCCATTAGAGGTAATGGAATGCCAAGAGACCAATGGAGTCAATGGCTCATTGATCCAACCTATGGTTGTCGAGTTATGTTGAGTTGCAAGTCGCATGAAAATGTCATTCAGGGACACTTGGTCACTCTCGGTCCAGGAGAAAATAACCAAATAAAGGAGTAAGATTGCATGTCGTTGGCTCTGATAGGTGTGTATGGCCAATGCCGACATGGGAACACCACCAAGACTGGCACGGAGGAGGATTTTTCAGAGTTGACCCACCAGTGCGAGAGTTGCATTGAAGGAAACTGAGCAAAACCCTAGTTTATTAAACTGATGCATAGTGGAGTCACTGGCCCATGAAAACGTAGTGGAGAGGGCCCATTAGAGGTAATGGCATGCTAGGAGACCAATGGAGTCTACGGATCATCGATCCGACCTACGGTTGTCGAGTTATGTCGAGTTGCAAGTCGCATGAAAATGTTGTTCAGGGACACTTGGTCACTCTCGGTCCAGGAGCAAACAACCAAATGAAGCAACCAGATTGCATGCCATTGGATCGGATAGGTGTGTATGGCCAATTCCGACATGGGAACATGACCAAGATTGGAATGGAGGAGGGTTTTTCAGAGTTGACCCACTAGTGCGAGAGTTGCATTGAAGGAAACTGAGCAAAACCCTAGTTTACGAAACCGATGCATAGTGGAGTCGTTGGGCCATGCAAACGTGGTGGAGAGGCCGCCCTAGAGGTAATGACATGCTAGGAGACCAACAGAGTTGACGGCTCATCGATCTGACCTATGATTTCCGAGTTATGTCGAGTTTCAAGTCACATGAAAATGTCATTCAGGGACACTTGGACACTCTCGATCCGGGAGCAAAAAACCAAATGGAGTAGCAAGATTGCATACCGTTGACTTTGACAGGTGTGTATGGCCAATGTCGACATGGGAACACCACCAAGACTGGCATGGAGGAGGGTTTTTTAGAGTTGACCCACCAGTGCGAGAGTTGCATTGAAGGAAACTGAGCAAAACCCTACTTTATGAAACTGATGCATAGTGGAGTCATTGGCCCATGAAAATGTGGGGGAGTGGGACCACTAAAGGTAATGTCATTCCATGAGACCAATGGAGTTGACGGATCATCGATCCAACCTACGGTTGTAGATTTATGTCGAGTTGCAAGTCGCATGGAAATGTCATTCAGGGACACTTGGACTCTCTCGGTTTGGGAGCGAAAAACCAAACAGAGGAGCAAGATTGCATGCTGTTGGCTCTCACAGGTGTGTATGGCCAATGCCGACATGGGAAAACCACCAAGACTGGCATGGGGGAGATTTTTTCAGATTTGACCCACTAGTGCGAGAGTTGCATTGAAAGAAACTGAGAAAAACCCTTGTTTACGAAACCAATGCAAAGTGGAGTCACTAGGCCATGCATACATGGTGGGGAGGGCCCTCTAGAGGTAGTGGCATGCCATGAGACCAATGGAGTCGATGACTCGTCGATACAAATTCCGGTTGCCGAGTTATGTTGAGTTGCAAGTCGCATGAAAATGTCGTTTAGGGACACTTGGTGACTCTCGGTCCAGGATGACATGCTAATTGTTGACCTTGCTCTGTGTTATACCTTCTGCTTTCTCATTAAATTCTAATTATTGACTCAAATAGAAGAAGGATAAAAACTTACTAGAATAACAATTAAAATTTAGAGATGAAAGCATAATGCACAAGTCAAATACCATTTCACAATATTAGAGCAATTATTTTTTGAATAGTAGCCTGATGCAACACAAATTGGAGAGAAAGTTGCAAAGACAATGGTTTACCAAGCAGGACATGTAGAGAACAATATAAAGTGCGAAGTTAGCAAACCTATGAAGGACATGATGTTTAAACTCCTATAGCAAAGGTAAGAGAAGCATGGGTGAAATATTAAACCAATGAAGGGTGTCTATTGAAGATACATGCATCAAACATTTTGACTTGAAAGTTACATTCAAATAATTCAATCTCTAATTAAAAAGAATAGAAGGAATTCAGAATGCAAATGATGAAAATTTGTATTCTTGCATAGCTTTAGTGGCATATTTGTATTCTTGCATAGTCAAATGTAGAGAATCGTGTGCTTGTGCAAGCTAACACGTCAAAATCTATTAAAATAGAATATGACCATGAGTGGTTGAAATTGAAAGCTACTATTACCCAAGTGGAGTGTAAGCACAATTATCCATTCTCTTTCAATATAGCCAGCTGGATCCTCTCTGTTGCTAATTTCCTCCATTAATCTCTTGTGCTCTGAATGAGGCAAGAAGTAACGTACCTTGGTTGAGTTCTTCCTTGACATTGTCTGTAGATGGATGTTTGTGCCAACAATCAAGTTTGTGAAGTGATAGACCATAGAACCTGGTCTATAATCCATGAATACATTCCCACTAGTTCTTCTTGATTTCCCATATAGTGTAAGATATTCACCCTCAACCACCATCGAGCCAATAGGAAATTCATTGCCTTCATCATCAATCAATGATCCGTTCAGGATTTGCTTACCTCGAATGTATCATGCCAACCAATTATCCATGCCCCATTCATTGTTTATCGGGGCAACAACTGCATATATGTGTCCTGGTTGTACAAGATCTGAGATATGGTCGTAGTCTATCGAAATTGCTAACTGACCCTCCTCTAAATGGGTTGTTTCACTGACTATACATGGGTCTACTGCAAGTGACACATGATCCCAATCGTTAACCCAATCCATGCATTCACATTCATCCCATTCACCACTGCTACAAGGGCTACAAAAGCAAGCAAGTTTTCGTGTCCATATTTCAAATAGGGGGTTGTTTGAGCTTCGAACCGAATGAAATCCACATGTTCCTTGTACTGTGCCACAACTATAGGAATGTGATCGATCTATGTCAACCACATGCCAAAAATTCCTGAATGGCCTTCTTACCACTGAAGTTCGATTTGACATTGTTGTTGAGAACAATTGAACTATGGATTCTACATCTTTGATATGGGGGTTTTTGGTAAACCTCATCTCCTCCCTTCGTAGTGCGGTCTTGATGCATGCACTGGCCCCATCATGCTCACCTTTGCCGTGCTTGGTCTCAAAGTAGTTCTATATATGCGACACATTATAAGTCTTATGTAACATACTCATCCATTGGAAGACTTGGGAATTTTTGAACTGGCCCGCACAACCATCTAGCGATATCCAATGCTGATCCATCTGTATATCTCCCTCCTTTAGCTGATCATAGAAAATTCGAAAACAGTGTTGCACACAATGCAGATCATGGCATTTATCATCACTTATGTAAAAGCTTTTCTCCTTCTGCATTATCCTGTTGTTAACGTTGCTCTCAGGGCCATGCCTATACGTAATATGTACCATGATGTTGACTTGGTCAAAATGGTAGTATTGACTCTGAATTTCATTTTGTGGTTGAAGGGTGTAGTTTTCTAAAAAGTCCACAATTGACAATATGGTCCCAATGGGAAAGCTGTCCTTACATTTTTTGTACTGCTCATCCTGCCATCGCGCTACGTGCATATGTTGAACATACTGCTCAGTTTTCTTGTAGAATTCCATCAAAAAATCACATACCTGTACCTGTTGCCATGAAAACCAGGGTCATATTAGAATGTGAACTTTAAGAATGTATATCTAGAAACTGAACATGTAAGAGGAAAACATGCAATAATCATTTTCACCTCTGACTTCACCAATGCAATATTTTTACTTTCCTTTGCACTATCTGATTGATAGGTTACATACTTGAAGCTCTACATCTCCGCGCTCATATTTCCAAATTGATGCTCATCACTTCCATTAATGCAACGATTCAAAAGAACAAACCCACTGCACCTGGAACAATTCCCATATAGACATGACTTTCCATAATATTTTTTTCCTTCATGCCTTGGACACATGATGCTGGAAATAAAATCCCTCGATGCATTCGGTGGTATTACGGATTCATTGCAGCCCTGCTCAAGTTTAGTATGCAAATCACAAAATATATGTTTATACGTGCCAAAAAAAATTCATATTCTACATGTTATCTACAACAGCATGTGTTTCAATCAATGCATATACGAACATACCATGGTTTACATTTCTCAAATGACCTTTGGCCTAGGTTCAATTGTGTGTGCTCATTCTTGAATCTCTCATAGAGTTCAGTATGTGTTGTGTCAAGGAAGTGTTTGACATGGGGTTCACATTTAGTAGAACCTTTTCTCAGCTTTATCACATCTCTTTGATTAGATGAAGGTCTGGTATGATCATGCCAAACGTTTGTACTAATTCCTTGACAGCATCAATTAGCTTCATATCTTGACGAGGCAACCTGTCGACAAAAGCCCAACAATCTTTTCCAACTAGAGTCTGTAGATTTTCTCTTATAACAAAGTACTTTTGAACAGTTTTTCTATTTAATTTAAGTATCAGAGAAGTGTGTGAAAGGAGGCGATGCTGTCATGTGGACTTGCTTACAACTGATTCTGATAACACACGATGAGCCTCACAAAGATATTTAGTACGTGACGCCTTCCCAATCACATTAAAAGCAAATTGGAGATTTCTAACAATATGATTGTTAGCATCTGAACTTCTAACCATCTTTATGCCTAGAATTCTCCTAACAACAACTAAACAATTTGACTTTAACAAACATAGTAATAATTGACATTTACATGCATTGCCTTTGGATTCAAAATATTCCTTCATTAATTTGTTACTTTCCAATCGATAGTGCGTTTGGGAGACTTAACTTCAAGGCTTGACAGACAACTTTCATCCACATGGATACGTCTAGGAGTCCTTTTTCTTGTAGTAGACAGTCGAGGTAGGGAAGGTGGACATGAGCTATGGATCCCAGGGCTTCTTTGTTGTCGTGAATCATTCACATTTTGGTCCATATTGGGAGTGTTCTCGACATGGTTGTGGTATTTTGGAAGAGATTGCAAATTAATCATTGCTCCTAGGTCCAACGCTTCATACTCAACGTCTCTCAATACACCTATGTCTTCAAGAGCTTCAACATGGCTCGTTGATGGATTGTTGGTTGGAGACTGTGTTGATGTTGGAACTTGAGTTGGGTCCATTGGACGCAACCGTTTCACTAGTGGTTATGAAGTAGAGGTTGTTATGTCATCAACTCTGTTAGGATCAGATGCAGTATTAGTGGAAATGTCTGGACCATATCTCACTCTCTCCATTGCCAACCTGGCCTTTTCTCTTACCTCATTTTCCTTTTCAATGGGCATATTCCTTCTAGTTTTTCTTGATCTATTACGTGAGTTTCCCATATCCAAAAGTTTATTTATCAAAACTATGAGGTCTACCCTTCCATAATAAGCAACAAATAAGGTATTAGTTCCATTATACGTGATACATGACGCGTTCCAACATAAATAACTAAATTACATATATGTTAGTATGCTAATTATTGGCATTGATACATAATCGTTGATTAAAGGTTTCTATTTATGTTTGGACCAAATTTTCATTTCTATACTCTATTTGAGTCAAGTAAAGATAGTCAAGTTTGTACGTATTACAACTATAGGATTTTGACTTCCTTTGTGTTCAAAAAGTATTGTAAGTCAAAAGAAGATGATTGAAATGAGGAGGTTGCAAATCCCTCGAAAAAGGAGAAATCATTGAGGTAGAGGCATCTTTGTCAAGCTCAAAGGCATGTTATGATAAATCTAGCATGAAGAGGAGAGCATGGACAAGTTGGTGAACTATTCAATATGGACCCTCTCCCATGATTTCTTCCAAGGTTTTTATACAAATTGAAGAGTCTCAATGGAGAACCTCATCTATGCCATCCTTGTGGGAAATTGAAATATATTCATGTGCAAATGGTTATTGGTCTACATTGCATGCTTTATCTTGTATAGAGAATATGGAAAACTTGGTGAACTATTCAATATGGACCCTCTCCCATGATTACTTCAAATGTTTTTTTTAAATTGAAGAGTCTCAAGATATAACTTCATCTATGCCATCATTGTGTAAAATCAAAATATATTCATGTGCAAATGTAAATTAGTTAACATGGCATACTTCATCTTGTATGGAGAATATGAGACTTGTTTAGATATGAAGTTGGGATTTATTCTTGTGATATTAAATGTTTTCTATGAGAGGGATATTGTTGTAGGCATGTCATAAAACATAAATCAATGAAATGATCTAAAAACTTGTGAATTAAAACAATTATTTACAATTCACCATACCTATTCAAAATGATCTCTTCTTCCAATGAAAAATTGTAGTGTGAATCTTTCCACTAACTTCCAGGACCATTGAATATGTTTGATAGATTCCAAAAGTGAGCTTCCATCCAATATATCAAAGAGTGGTGATGCATTGTGAGCCAAATTGCACAGGCGAGGAGCACAAAATGCGTGAACAACAAAAGAGAACCCATGAAAATAGGTAGCAATCCTGGGAATTCATAACTCTATTTTTTTTACCTACTAATAGGTGCGCACACGTGCCTTTAAGAACGCACATGTGTGTATAAGACCGCGCATGCACATTGACACGCACACAAACTTAAATGCACGCGCACCCCTGTCTAACATTTAGAGTATTTACTCACTAACATTTATTTCATTTAATGACTAACGTTCTTCAACAACGACTTCGTATTCATGATTATTTCTAGTATTTTTACAATATAGTCTAAAACCTATCATCATCATCACCACTACAATATAATCTAAACCTATCATCATCATTGTCATCGTCATCCTCATCATCATCCTCATCACTGTCATTGTTCATCATCATTTTCATCGTCATCATCATCATCATCCTCATCCTCATCCTCAACATCATAGTCATCATCCTCATCACCATCATTGTCATCATCCACATCATCATCATCACCATCATTGTCATCATCCTCATCATCATCATCACCAACATTTTTCATCATCATCATCACCATCATCCTCCTCCTCCTCGTCATCATCATCACCAACATTATTCGTCATCGTCATCATCCTCATCCTCATCATCATCATCATCATCATCATCATCCTCATCCTCATCATCGTCATCATCACCATCATTGTTCACCGTCATCATCATCGTCATCATCATCATCATCATCCTCCTCCTCCTACTCCTCATCATCATAGTCATCATCCTCATCATCATCATTGTCATCCTCCTCCTCCTCCTCCTCATCATCATTCCATTGCAAATGTTTGGAAATAAAATCAAAGGAAAGTTTCAACTAAACCTATCATCATCGTCATCATTGTTCCTCATTGTCATCGTCATCATCATCATCCTTGTTGTCATCCTCATCATCATCATCATCACCACCATCATTGTTCGTCATCATTGTCATCGTGATCATCATCCTCATCCTAATCCTCATCATCATAGTCATCATCCTCATCATCGTCATTGAAATCATCCTTATCATCATCATCACAATCATCATCATCATCATCATCACAATCATCATCATCATCATCATCATTGTTCCTCATCATCATCAGCATCGTTGTCATCATCATTGTTCATCATCACCATCATCATCACCATCATTATTCATCCTCATAGTCATCTTCATAGTCATCCTCCTCCTCCTCCTCCTCATCATCTTCATCATCATCCTCATCATTGCAATCATCATCATCATCATCATAATCACTGTCATCATAGTAATAGCCATCGTGATGATGATGATCATCATCATCACCATCATTTTTCATCATCAATCATTATAATCCTCCTCATTATCATCATCGTCGTCCTCAACATCATCATCCTCATCCTCTTCATCATCCTTCTCCTCCTCATCACCATCATCATCACCAACATTGTTCATCATTGTCATCATCACCATCATTGTTCACCATTATCATTATCGTTGTCATCATCCTCCTCCTCCTCCTCCTCCTCCTCCTCATCATAGTCGTCATCCTCATCATCATCATTGTCATCCTCCTCCTCCTCCTCCTCATCATTGTTCATCATCATCATTCCATTGCAAATGCTTGGAAATAAAATCAAAGGAAAGTTTCAACTAAACCTATCATCATCATCATCATTATTCCTCATCGTCGTCACCGTCATCCTCATCCTCATCCTCCTCCTCATCATCATCATCACCATCATTGTTTGTCATCATTTTCATCATCATCATCATCCTCATCCTAATCCTCATCATCATAGTCATCATCCTCATCATCATCACTGAAATCATCCTTATCATCATCATCACAATCATCATCATCATTGTTACTCATCGTCGTCAACATCGTCGTCATCATCATTGTTCATCATCACCATCATCATTGCCATCATTGTTCATCCTCATAGTCATCTTCATAGTCATCCTCCTCCTCCTCCTCCTCCTCATCTTCTTCATCAACATCATCATCCTCATCATTGCAATCATCATAATCATCGTCATAATCGCTGTCATCATAGTAATAGTCATCGTGATCATCATCCTCATCATCATCACCATCATTGTTCATCATCATAGTCATTATAATCCTCCTCCTCATCATCATCGTCATCATCAACATCATCATCCTCGTCATCGTCATCATCGTCATCATCGTCATCCTCTTCATCATCATATTCATCATCATCATCAATTTCATCATCATCATCACCAACATTATTCGTCATCGTCATCCTCCTCCTCCTCCTCCTCATCATCATCACCATCATCCTCATCCTCATCATTATCGTCATCATCACCATCATTGTTCACCACCATCATCATCGTCATTATCATCATCCTCCTCCTCCTCCTCCTCCTCCTCCTCCTCATCATAGTCATCATCCTCATCATCATCATTGTCATCATCCTCCTCCTCCTCATCATCATTCCATTGTAAATGCTTGGAAATAAATTCAAAGCAAATTTTCAACTAAACCTATAATCATCAACATCATTGTTCCTCATTGTCATCATCATCATCATCATCCTCGTCCCCATTCTCATCATCATCATCATCATCACCATTATTGTTCGTCATCATCATCCTCATCCTAATCCTCATCATCATAGTCATCATCCTCATCATCGTCATTTAAATAATCCTTATCATCATCATCACAATCATCATCATCATCATCATCATTGTTCCTCATCATCGTCAGCATCGTCGTCATCATCATTGTCATCATCACCATCATCATTGCCATCATTATTCATCCTCATAGTCATATTCATAGTCATTATCATCCTCCTCCTCCTCATCATCTTCATCATCGCAATCATCATCCTCATCATCGCAATCATCATCATCATCATCATCATAATCACTGTCATCATAGTAATAGTCACCGTGATCATCATTGTTCATCATCATAGTCATTATAATCCTCCTCCTCATCATCGTCGTCATCAACATCATCATCCTCGATTGTCCCGCACATCCATTTGACCATATCCAGTGTTCATTGAATTTAACTTCATGTCTTTTTAGTGATTCATAGAAAATATTTTCAACACAATGTAGTACAAAATGTGCATCATGGGTATGATCACCACTTATATACAAATGATATTCTTTGATGACATATTGATTATCAGACATGCTTTCAATGGCATCAACATTGTGCTAATAATGTCTATATAAAACATGGGCAAATATCAAAACTTTGTCAAAATGACATTATTCACTTTGTATCTCCTTTTGTGCAACAAATGTGTAGTTTTCTACAAAATCAACCACATAAAAAATTGTTCTAGGTGGAAAAAATTCATGAGACTGTTTGAATTAAAGGTCTTTCCATGATGCTCTATGTGAATGGTTGGTGTATTTATAAATTTCATTTTCACATTTCTTCAGAAAAGTTGTCACACATATTTTTTCTTCTCGCAAATCAATTCGTTTGGAAAGTGTGTCACTAGAACTTGTAGCATAATTGATATATTCATATCTTCTCTAGTTAACGATTACATTTGACAGTGACTAATCATTATCAATATGATATTTATTGTCGAATAAAGCTATATTTACACAAGGATCACAATGTATTCCATTGATACATTTCTCCTGGTAAAATATTTCATCGCTATCTCTCTTACATAGAATTTCAGATATGAATTCATGTATTGTGGGCGGAGGTGGCGAATTTGGACAAAACATTTTACCAAATTCAAGAAAAGTTTCATAATATAATTCTAACATACCATGGTTTTTGTTTCACAAATGTAGTGATTGGCATACTAATTCCATGATAGTCCTCCTTGAATTCATTGAACAATTATACTTTTGTCATTTCCATTATATGTTTCTCATGGGTTTTGTATTCATGATGTGATACTCTTAGTCGTATCACATCCCTTGCATTTGGTGAAACTCGAGCATGTTCCAACCAATATTTATGTACAATATTTTTAACACCTTCTCTCATTCTATATCTATCAGGTCGTTTACAAATCATTTCCCAACAAGCAAGTTCAACATTTTCATCGATTTGCAATCTGAATTTGTTATGTATGTATAATGTCTTTCTTGAGGTTCCTATTTTTTTCCCAGTTGTGTTGTCAAATGTTTTTGTCTAATACTAGCTGAAATAATTGTTGTTTGAATTGCTTTATGTGAATGTTTAATATCTTTCTTCCTAGATTTTTTATTTATTTTTATTGCATTGCTTATAAATTTTATCACATTATGTTTCACCCTCTACTCTTTTTTCACCTTGTGAATACCCAATAATGAAGTAGCACCTTTTCACTTCTTGGAGACTAATAAACATCTCAAAATTTGTGCTTGTCCTGCTATTGAATATTGTTGGAGAACATCATCATAAAATTGAACAACACGATATTGTGCAACATGGTCGGCTATTTTTTCCCCATATTTGTTGCAATCAATGTTTTCCAACATTTCATCATCAATTGTGAAAGCACCTATATATTTCAATTTAATTTAATTTAACATATATCAAAAATTACAATTCATTATAAAAAATAGATTTGGAAAATATATGATATATACATACCATGCCTAATTTATTGTTCTTAAACTTGATTTTCAATATTAACTTCATCAACATTAGCATGTAAATACCTATTTTCAATTTTCAATTTCCATTTCATCAAGATTATGAGTAAATATCTATTTAAATGTTCAACATCTATCTCCTATGTTTGTGCAATCCTTTCTTTTTTGGCATGATATATGAGTCTTTCTTTTTACCTATGAGCCTCATCATCTCGTTTAGGTGCACTTTTGCTTTCGCGCATTCTTGTATTTCACATGATTGTTTAATCTATAGAGGTTAAATTAAAGAATCAACACTTTATAGTAAAAAAATTTAAAAAAAAAATCTGATTAAAAAACAACTAATTTTTTTTTTGTGTGTCTTTCAACCATTTATTAAACACATGAAGATAAATTTCCTTTGGCACTTTCACCTTAAAAAATGGTTTTTAGAAGAAAAAAAATCTTAAGAGTATTTGAGTCTTTGACAAAACACCTTAAGGAAAATGTCTTTGAGATTTTGACCTACAAAAATATTTTTGACAAAATAAATCACCTTAAAAATCCCCTTAGAGCCATTGAGATTCGAGAAAACACCTTAGAAGAAATTTTTTTTGAGCCTTTGACTTAAAAAAAAACTTTGAGAAAAAAATCACCTTTCAAAAAGTCTCTTAGATTCTTTGAAACATTTATAAAATACTTTAAGAGAATTTTCCTTTTAGCCATCCACCTAAAAAATAGGTCATTAAGAAAAAAATCATCTCGGAAAAAGTCTTCTAGAGTTCTTCAACCTTCAAGAAAACACCCAAAGAGAAATTGTCTTTCACCCTTTGACAAAAAATAATACCTATGAGAAAAATATCATCTTAAAAAAAGTTCTTAAATTCTTAGAGCACTAAAAAATAGTTTAAGAGAGATTTTCTTTGAATTTCTTACATAAAAAAAAAGAATTAGAAAAAAAATCATCTTAAAAAGGTCTCTAAGATTCTTTGACATAACACTGAGAGAAATTGCCTTTGATGCCTTTACGAAAAAGATCTTAAAAAAGTACATTTTTCTTTTCTTAAAGAAGTCCCTTAGAAAAACACATCCTTAAATAAATCTCTTAAAAATATCCCTTAAAAAATTCTCTTCAAATATGTCTCTTAGAAAAAAAAAATTCCTTACCTTTAAGAAATTTCTTAGAAAAAAATCTCCTTAAAGAAGTCCCTTAAAAAAAACACCTTACAAAAAATCTCCTTTGAAAAAAACCCCTTAAAAAATCTTTTGTAAATATATCTATGGAAATGAGAGATTGGAAATTATGATTTCGCTTAATTTATATTTATATGATTTGAAATAGTTTAATTTCTAAAAGTGAACCTCTATTTTTCCTGCCGACGTTTTTTTTTGCATTTCATTTTTCAGTTGAACAATTAATGTTAATTTTAACGGTATGAAAATGGAAAACAAGGATTTGGATGAATAATTATTCTATCGAATAATATTCGTCCGAGTAATATTTGGATGAATACTTACTACTACTTGAAAACTGCATTGTTTTCAGGTTTCTCCTTGTTTTGAACGTAAAAATAATCTCCTATACTGCAAATCGGTTGTCAAAACTAATACCCTTAGTTTTGTTATTGAATCTACTTTCCGTAGGTATATATTTTGTTGTGTTTAGGTGAGATATGATAATTTTAATTTTTTTTTGTTAAAACGTGTCCATTTTGGTTTCATGGCTTTCAAAATGCAGTGAAATGAAAAATCAATAACTTCATAAATACATAATAAAAAAATTGAAAAAATATGGGGCACTTCATGGGAACTTTATTGGAGTGTCTACTTCAAAATTCTATTCTTAGATTTTTTAGTTTTAGTGTAAATTGGGAGAAATGTCCACTCAAAATAAACATGTTGAAATTTGACAAGTTTTCCGCATTGATCCATTTCAAAAAATTATAATAATCAGTATATAGATCCATTGGTTACAAAATTATAGTCATGCACTGATACATTATGTATAGATTATTGTAGAATATTTTGTTTTGTTTTACAAAACACAAGTTTAATAATGATTTCACGTGTCTCAGAAAACATGACTATTTATTAGTCCTTTCATTTTATAAGAACATATTGTCAAACATTTGCAAAAATTGATATATCAAATATTAATAAATTTTTATTTGGAAAAATAATGATTAGAAAGCTAACATAATTCTCTAAAAGTTTTCTTTTTACTGGAAAGTGAAATTCTAAACACAAATATAACTTTTGTTCACCCGAAGTTGAAAAACATAAAAAAATCAAATTTATTTTCTCATAAGACACCCCAAAATAGACACCCATATTCATGGATTCACCCTAGGGTTGAGCAGAGGAAAGATGCCAAAAAGTGGGCTATTACATTAGATTTTCCATTGGGAAAATGACTTACAAGAGGAAATATGGAGGTTGTAGGAATTTATGTTTTTTTCCCACATAAATGGTAACTATATTTCTACTTATAATACATGCATATTTTTTACTCGTTTTGTGAATAGAAAGTATCATTTTTCAATAACAAGTGGAACCAGGAAATTATTCATTGTATTCCATTGTCTTTTTGTTCAGCATTTCGTACTTTGATAAGTGGTAATTTACCTTTATCATCGAAAACTTAGATCTTTAGATGCCCCCCCTTTGGCACTCCTAGTTATCCACAGCTAACACAACTTAGAGATGCCATTAAAACTCAATTGAAATCCGAGGATGTGCTTTTATGTGATGTCAGATTTGGGAATAAACATTTCTATAAACCAATAGAATCTTGGACAATACTCTTGTATTTTAGACGCATTCTGGAGAAAGTAAGAGAATGAGGTTAACAAAGTGACCGTAGCTATCTTTGTTCTCGTAATGTAGACATAGTCCATCCTTACCTTGATAAACAAGAGTTTTATAACAACTTGAATTTTTTGGCTGTGGTTAATGTGTCTAACAATTGGCATTCTCCATGTATTCGATCATCTGGTTGGTTGAAAGGCCTGCCTAAAAATATGTATAATGAACTTCTTTATTTTATTTTTGAAAATTAGAAGGGTCTTTCAAGTTACCTAAAAAATTCTCCTTCGTTAAAGTATGTAAGTTCTTCCAACAAGACAGATTCATAAAGGGTATCCAATGCTGCCATCTATGCCATAATTTGTATTTTGTCAAAGGAGTATAACATATCATGGCTTACCAAATGGTTTGGGGATCTTGGAAATTCCACCAAACGTTACTCCATTCCCAAATATACTTGGATGGAAATTATAAATTTAGATCCTTAAGAAGGTTGAATCAACATCCTAAAATTATAGAACTTTCTATCTCAAAGTTTGCTGAGTGGCTGTTGCATGTAGTATGAGACTCAACAGACAGTAAGCTCGTTATCACCATTACACATTTTTTGCACTTTTCATATACAAGTAACTACTTTTGGCCTAGACAACTTACTAGTATTTACAAGAATATTCTCCTCATAGATGAAGGTGGTAATATCATCAGGGAATGAGGCTCTCTAAATTTTCTCCTTCCTACATCCATGAGTAACTAGGCCAAGTTAATGGAAAGGAATCCCTAGACTACTATGGAACTTTCAACCCTTTATGAATATTATCTTACATCAAAACCTTATGCAAGAGGTTTGATGTATTTAGTTAATGATTTGATTTCTTTCTTTTGAAGACACCCTGATGTAGTCGATATTCTAAAGCTATTTCCTTTGAACGCCAATCTTCCTGTTGTTTTTGAGGCTTTGATAAAGGATAATGTATTTGTTCTACTACAATGGATCCAATTGGGAAATGATTATTTATTTATTTAATGCACACAATCCAATAGAAAATGGCTCTGTAATTTATCTAACACACCCCATCTACAACTCCAAAATACCCCCACATTAATATAACACCCCCTTCTCTCTCTCTCTCTCCCTCCCTCTCTCTCTCTCTCTCACACACACACACACACACACACATGTCATATGCCTTTGTTACAGAGAAAAATTCATATGGATTAGGGTAGACCACAATAGACAATATGACACCAAAAATCAATCCATTTCATATGAAATAGAGATAAAAAAATATAACACTAAGGGATAGAATGTGTACCTTATTTTGGAAGGTTGTAGTAGATCCTTCTTGATATTTTCAACCACACTTGCACCTACATTTCATTCTCAACAACAACGAAATAGACACGCGTGATAGATATTAAGTGTTAGACCTACTATAGAATATATAGATCCAATATGAGTAAATCAAATCAACTAACTCAATGAAAAAAGATCATTCATAGTTACAGGCATACAATTGATGAGAAATGGATATTTCTATTAATTATAAATATAGATACAAGTGAAAAAATTTATCGGCACCTCATCAAAATTGAGAGATCGAATCCTCCACCCGGGCTTCCACCACTTAAATCCTCAAAATCAATGGCTAGCTCACAAGAGAATGACAAGCTTGGGAATAACGTCAATGGCAGCTCAAAAAGACAAAGGGATGCCTACTCAAGCATGTATGAATGGGGGCACAAATCCACTATAGTTTCCTTGCTGTCATAAGTTCTCCTCCTCTAATGCATCCAAGAGGCTCAATATATAACCCTTCAATAGGAAGTGAAGGGTCGAGTCAGAGTGTTTCCAGGAATATGGAAGTCCAATAGTCAATTTATTCATGACTCATTGAGGAAAACTCAAAAGCATTTAATTTTTGGGAACATTTCCTGATGTACGCGGGTCATAGTGGGACAATCTGCATGTACACATGGTATGTAAGCTTGTGACCCATGTATAGCAATAATTAGGAATTTTTAAAGGTATTTCTTAGAACATCAAAGTTTATTTTGAGCAAAGGGGGTCCAAAGAGTCTACATAGGTACACAGAAGGCCATAAAAACATGATCTACCAAGTGTGGTAAAATAATCTATAATAGCCTTCCCCTACAACTAACACCCCTCCTCTCTTTCTCTCTCACTCATCCTTACCAACCCCTTATCTCACACTCTTTCTCCCTTTCTCCACTTACCCGCATTCTACTAACACCCCACTTTGTCTCTACCTCTAACCCTTTAATACTCCCTTTCTCTCTCTACCTCTAACCCCTTACCACCCCATAATGTATCTCATCTCTCTCTCTCTCTCTAATCCAAACACTCACACTCCTCACTTATTCCACCCCCCTTGTCTCTAATCACCCTAAGCTACTCCCCAAACACCTAACCCCTCCCTCTCTCTCTCTCTCCCCTCTTCCACTTAACACATACTAACCCCCTCTCTCGCTCTCTCTCACTCCCCTACTCCTCCACCTCCACCTAACCATGACCCCCTCTCTCTCTTTCCCCTCCACTCCCTAATCCTTACTAACCCCTTATCTCACTCTCTTTCTCCTCTACTCTACTCACTGGTACATTTGCACATTCCCCCCCAGAAAATCATTGCTATTGCAACACTTGTGCGTTGCTATAGCAACTAACATGACCCATTTTTTTGTGGAATTTTTTTTGTCGATGTAGCAACACTTTCCACAGTTCATCGCTATAGCGACAAAAAATACATGAAACATGGGTTGTTTAAAAAATCAAACTATGCCACTATAGTGACACTTCCCCATCACTATAGCAGCACATCCATCGTTGCTATTCGACGAATTGATGTTGCTAGTCTGAGGAATTTCCCTCACTATTCCAGTGAAGTGTTGTCACTATTTCGATGAAGTGTTGTCCCTATTATGATGAAGTGTTTTTTCTATTGCGGCGAACTGCCCTCGCTATTGCGATGAACTGCCCTCGTTATTCCGACGAAGTGTTGTTGTTATGCCGACGAAATTCTCTAATTCTGATTCGTTGTACTGACAACGGGTTTTCACTATAGTGATGCCCATGTGTACAACTCTATGATGGGATTTCTATACTAGCGACGAAAATTCTGTTGATAGTATATAAATCTCGTCAGAGAGTTGTACACACGGGCGTCGCTATAGCGACGGAGCTGTCATTTAAAAAAAAATTATGTTGAAAGAATGCCCTACTATGATGACAGGAATATGGAAACCCATAAATAGCCCTACTATGGCATGAGGATGGACAGAAACCATAGGTGGTGATCCCTCTCCTTCCAATGATATCAGTTCATTGGGAACAACTTTTATGATGATCCTAAACAAAACTCATTTACTAACAGGGATCTTGCTGCCTTGAAAACTAAAGATCAACAGAGAAATTAAAACACTAGAAGTAATTTCATTAGTATAATTTGGGAGCAATGCCAAATTCATCCATAAGAAACTAGCATATCAACTTTATTGTTTTCCTTACCTAGTGAAGCATTCCAATTCATGACTTCTTATGAGGGAAAAATATCGTGTGGAGGGAAATGGCATAATGTCAGTTAGCCATGGGATATTATTATATAGCAACAAATATGTGTGTTCAATGACCTACAACTTGATGTGATATTGGTCATGCCAATCTCAAACAACCTATAACTTGATTAACAACCTCTTAATAACCTCCCTTTGGTTTCCTTAATGAGCAAAAAATGCCTTGCGAGAGTTAATGTGACATTTTTTGCTTAAACAAAGAGAGCGCATTAATTGATATTGCTAAATAAGGAGAAATTTTATGTATCAAATGGATCGTTAAATCCATTAAAGGTAATGAAAGTTAAACAAAATTTGATGGTATTACTTTGGTTATGATATTACTGATATGGCTATTTTGGAGGAAAAATGATTTTTTTTAATATAATAACAAATTTGTTGACTGTAAACAATATTCTATATATAGAAACAAAAGTAGAGCCATGAAAATGATAAATTACTTGAGGAAGGTTAAGGCATGTGCCTGCTATTTCCAGGCACTTTCAAACCTTTTAGGAGGGTGATCCATTAGAAAGAACTGCAAGAGGACTTGATAGGAAGCCAAGTGGAAGTTATCAACTTGAACATCATGGGTAAGATTATTACATATTGTATTGATTCCATAGTTACAATTTATAAAAATAATAGTCAACCTTCATACAATATTGATGGTGATTATTATTATCTAATCCATCATTAGAACAGGCTGGATTCATAGCTTGTGTGCAAGTTTACTCCCTCATTAAAAGTGTCATAAAAGGATAGTGCAAAGCTAGAAAGCGACAACTTTGGAGACCATGGAGGCATGACTTACCACACAACAAATCCATTCAAGACTGTCCATAAAAACATCTAAAGAGAAAATACAATGTGTACACCCTGAAACCCTAAACACCATCGAACATAACATAAACAATCACACCCTAGTTACTAGACTTATGCATAGCTTCCTCAATCTTTGTGAAGGTGTGGAGTTCACTGATGATGACGATGGAAACACTTGTGGAGATTACAACTTTTAATATTTTCTTGATAGACCCAATAGGTGGACATTATAACTTCTGGTTCTTGAATTTTGAGTTGATGTAGCTCAATATTTTAACACAATTCTTTGTTTTTTGGTTACCACTTTTAGCATGTTCTTAGTAATGTGCATATGTACTAGTTCCCAATAGGAAAAACAATAAAACCTCTTATTTATCTTTGTATTTTCAGTTGACGAAATCCAAGGCTCAAATGTAACATTTTGTTTATTAGGAATTCACGTTCTCATAGTGGCTTGGGAGGTTTGCATTAGCTTCCAAGTCACAAGGTTCAGTGGATAACCTTCAAAAAGGTTTGGGAGTTGCCATTTTCCACCTATGCTTTGGTAGCATTTATGAAATTCCAAAAGATTTACTACTTTTAATGTTTTCTTGACAGACCCAAGAGATGGAGATTACAACTATAATGACATGACATGATCACTATAATGTTTTTTGACCTCTTGTATTTATAATTTAAGAAGACTTAAATTCCAGGAATTCATGTGTAACTTCTTTATTTGATTTAGGTTATTTAAATAAGTTCTCTATTACATAGAAATACAAGACCTTCATTATTTTCCCATGATGGAATTGTATACCACACAATTCTGCGTTGAAAAGATAATTAGTCAAGGAGAGTAACTATGTGCTACAAAATCCATGGCCACGAAAAGTATGCTAATGACAATGGTGTTCATATCAAAGTTTTTACAGAGGTATTTTATCTTCTTCATGGAATTCTATTGACATTTGATTCTTTGAAAAATGATGAGATATGTGGCCTTATTTGTGTGGTTCAATGATGGGTTATGTGTTAGCATATTTAGATTCAGATGCTAGAGATTTATTGTCCTTAGGTAGCTCCTCGATCACAAGTCTCTGTTGGCCCTATTCTGGCTATAAGTTGTTGATAGACTCTAGCAAGAGCTATTGTAATTATGACTGAAGAAAAACTAGACCAACATCTTCTCCAATATTCACCTTCTTAACACAACTACCGTTATTAATTTTTGTCCATTAGAGGAAAGTAGGGCCCTTTTTTCTTATCTTTATAATATGATTTTTCTAATCTTAATCATATTGCATGGTTATACTGCTGGCAACCCCTTCCATGTTAATGCTAATCTTGTACATGCATAGATTCTGATCTATAAACAACAACTTAAAAGTCTTCAGATATTTTTTCCACCAATGAAAATGTTCCTAAGCATAAGCAAGCACCAATCCTCTTCATTCTTGAATATTAAGTTTCCACTAATGAAGGGATAAAGAGTGTTTCATCACCAATCTTAGGGACAAATATCAAATTAAACGAAGCAGTAAAGCTTTATTTTGAAATGGTAGCTATGAGAGATGATGGACATCTACTAATTAGAGTACAGTTGCTGCTACAATGCCTATAATCAGTACACCTAAAAGGATTAATCTCTCATAATGGAGCAATTATGGTTTCTAGGTCAACCGAAATAGATTGGATCTTCTGATAGAACTACATTAGTCCTATGAGATTTTAATTTCTCTCTTTCAAGTTGATATTCACAAAGAGACAAATATAAAACTACTTTGCTTTGGCCAAGTAAAGGTAAATACCTTCATAAAGGAAAGTGGAAGTAAACATGATTAATACAGCCATGGAAGAAATATGAAACTAGAGCCTATATGAATTTCATCATTTGACCTAAGAAAAGGAAAAGTGCCTAAAATTATAAGCCGATTAAACATTTTGTCAATCATGATATTACACTCAATAGAAATGCCAATATTGTGCATATAATGATTACATAACCTAGAAAATTGACCTAATAAATATCAAAGTCCATGCAATAAATAAAAAAAGATAAAAGCATTCTCATCACCAATTATCCAATTGAATAGCATAGAAATAAGGCAGCAAATTATTGTTTCCCATAGGATATATTCCTTTCAAAATTATAAATCTATAATGGCCACTTAATCTTAATGTGACATTTATTACATATCTAATACATTATTAAACTTGGACTCAAGATAAATGAGATCGACTTTTTTCAATTCTATGTACTGAAAAAAGAACACTAAAAAGAGGAGAGAGGGCATATTATACGAGATAATTATAGAATCTAGAAATTAATTTAAAAGAAACAAACATGTTCATCTGGAGTTGGCCAACTCAATGCGTATTTCTCCAGTTAACAGATGCAAAACTCAACTGCTAGTTCAAATATCCTCACAACCAAATATTTCTCATAATCGTCTGTTAAATAACAAATTAGAAGTTAGAACGCCACTTATTAATTTCATGTCTCTTTGTTTTCAATTGAATAAAACTGATAAATATTAGGAATCCCAATACATATACCCTATTGAAAGGCCACTTTTAGGAGGCATTTAAAGATGAAATTGAAACTTACATCACACATTATCCTGTTATGTTACAGTTTTACCATTAGATACATCTTTTTAAATTTTATTCCAACTCCATAAATTTGCATGCAACTGAATGAACTTAGTTATACAAACACTCTTAACAACAAAGAAAGACCCCCCTTCCCAACAGGATCAAGTTGGATGCATACAAGGACAAAGCTGAGCAGGAAGATAGGAAAGTCCAACGCCCTGAATCTGGTTGCCTCCATCAATGTTCCCCCACAGGTCATTAGCTATGTTTCCATAAACAATATATTGTAATGGAACGAAAACATCGGATAGAAGTTTTTGGGGTAAGAACTGGTCCTTCCCCCAAGTACTACTCATATTATACACATAAAAGATAATTTAGAAGCAAGCCAGGAGTAGCATAATTTTATATATTGTGTACATTTTAATATAATATAATCCGTCAGCTAGATTACAAAAAAATAATATTGGGCTTAGGTTTGTTGCAATTTCCTCTACAGAGGTGGTGCAATATGAAATGGAGAAGACCATATTGTTGTCATCCCTTAAGAATTCTGAATGATGCCTTCAACGGGAAGGCGCTGAACCAATTGGCATTGTTGTCCTTATTGTCACCGGTCCATCTAGTGATGGAGAAGAATTTCAATATCCAGATGCTAAATAGGGCGACAGGGGTTGAGGAATAGTATCCATATGATAAAAAGGATGACACAGGTTGAGGCACAATTTGTGGCAACCATTGTTGTTGTCATTGTTGCTACTTCTACTCTGATGTTTCATTCAGATACTAAATCATGGCACTGCACTATGTTGTTGCATAGAACATTAGAAATGACTATCACTTGCATTGGCAATATCTAAAATGTATCTATTTTAATATGCAATTTTGTTGGACTAATTTTACTGCTTGTCTCAGTTCACCATACCTTCTCATTTTTCCTTTGCTTGTCTTGGTCAAATAATCTCATCTCATCCATCTCAACTTGTCTTGTTTATTATCTTTGGAACCCCAAATTGACAATAAAATTAAGATATAAGCTATATCATCTCATCTTGTCTCATAAGGGCATGGATTGATTAGCTTGGTTGGATAGGGTTGACTATGGTTCAAGACTTGTTTCACACAAGCATGCCACATTTTACTAGGTGATTTGTTTTAGCAACAATGTGATACTTAGTGAATCACTAAGGTACCCAATTGATATGATAAGCATGTGCAAAGTAGCCACTTTATCATCTAGATGTTTGGATAGAACATAGACCTTCTTCTCAGATTTTCTTTATTTTGTCTTGTTACAAATCTCTAACTGAGCAATGACCTAAAGAAAAAAGTAGAGATTATGCACCATAGATGGACGTATCTAACTATGAATCATACACAACAATATAATAAAGGGCTTGGAATACATGATCGATGTAGTATGTACAAGCAACGGTTGTAGGAATTGATAGTATTTACATGGTTTGTGAAGGAGAATGACATGACAAAACTTGGGTGCCCAATTACACAACCCAAGTTTGGTGAGCACAAAAGGTATTGATCTGATGAATTTTGGGTATTTAGCCTTGTGGTAGTGATTTAATTAAGGATTGGAGTCTTTTAAGTTATCGAATGTTCTGGAATTGTCTCTCATTTTCTTATTCCTATAAAATTCAAGTGATATAATTTGTATTTATTGTAGACTGCATTGTTTACCCTAGAATTTGATATTGTCAAACATGTTAAGTGCATCGTGGCTTCAAACAATAACTAGAAATTGTTTGGGGATAAATTTGTGAACCTTCAACATGAAAAAGAGGCAAAGGATATTGAAATTACAAATATAACCTGGGCACAAACAATTATTCTGTCAGAACAAAAACAAATTAAACTTTATGGCACAACTAATCACAAAGCATAAAATTTAATCTTGGAATGGAGAAATAACATCACCTCTCCTCTTTCTCTCCCATCAATTCCCTCCAGATCCATGACTAGTGTACAGGGTTCAATACCAGTTGCCCTCACCATCCAAATACCCTGTGTAGTTTGAGTCCTGTATCGAAGCAAACATAATGCAAATGACGACCATTGTAAATGTTCTAATACTATGGAAAATATATGATGGTATATAAACACATGCATAAAACAAACCAGCAACGATTTCACAAATAAAACCAAGAAAGGAACTGATAGATCACCTCCCCCTAAATGCATCCATCTCTCTGAAATTTGTTTGGAAAATATTATTCAAGAGTGTGCTCTTTCCTGCACAAAAATTATATAAATTTTAAGTAAGATTATCTCATCTATGTAAATAAAAATCCAATTATAATACTCAGAGCATCATGCCACTACATGAATATTGAAACTACATTAATGTGCAAATAAACTTCAACAATAATTCACATCACAAAGAATTGAGAGTGGTGAAGACTATCAATATGTAGAGTGAGAAATATCAAATGACTTAGCTCCGGAGAAGAAAATTAGGATGTACATGAATCTAATCTTTCTTTTAAGGTGACATCATACATTTCTCAAGTACATGATAGGGAAGTTACTAGTTTTGAAAATGTTGAAGGTCAAGTATTTGAGGCTTTAGAAAATATTGAGAGTGGTGAAGACTGTTCGAATGTAGAGGAAGAGATATTAAGTGACTATTACAACATTGAATTTGAAAATCAGGATGCCTAGGACTCAGACCATTCTTTAAATATGGCATCAAATATTTTGTAGGTACTACAAAACAAGGAAGTCATTGGTTTTGAAAACATTGAAATCCAAGACCTTAAGGCTTCAAAAAAGGTTTAGAGTGGTGAATCCTGTCAGATCACAAAGTAAAATTGTATGCCCTAACAATAATTCCTGAGTAAACCATAACTTTGCAACAGAAGGAAAATTGGATATAGCGAGTACTGCTGACTAGACAATCTTTCGAGGAAGAATCCACAGGCTTTGGAATTACCAAACAATATCAAGAGGCATGTAATGATACAATCGAAGGTAAGAATACTTATCAATATTCTCCAAGTGATAATGTATCTGAAGCTGATCCTGTGAAAAGGCTGACAACTTCATCCTCACAAGCTATTGGAGAAGTTGATATTGAAAATTTTAGTTTTGAATCGGACGATAGACAAAAAAAAAGCATCCAAGCCCAATGTTGTATATCTCATTATAGAATTGAAGGTTCTAATTTTCATTCTCAATCACACTCAAATACATCCTATAAAGTTCCATGCTTTTGAATTTCTATAACAAAATCTTCTGCATTGGAATAAACCAGAACTTTAGCATCATGCATCAAAATTTTAACTTCTTTTCCCAAAGGTTTATTTCTTCCATAAGAAGTTGAGTGATTACCTTAAAGGGTCTCAAATCAAATAATCCAGTAAAATTCTAGCTTGTAATTTCCTACAAACATTCTCATTCTTCTATAGCCTTGAATGAGTTTGAATCATTCACGGCCTTCCTTTTTTATTCTTATTTCTAGACTCTCACCAATATTCTAAAATTTGGCTCATTGTTTGAAGGAAATATCCACGCTACCTTCTTTGTCATATATATTCCCACCAACATTTTCCTAAGTCTCCATGAAGGCACTAGGAAATCTACATTATGATATTGAACTAAGGTTGTCTGCTTAAAATTTTGTAATTCACAAAAATAACCCCCTGTGGGATTCTCAATCAAGAGTTCTTGGTTTTTATGAGATTTATTTTGGTAGAATGCTGTTATTTATTTTCAAAGTATCGCTGCAATTCTACGCCAGTTCATGCAGTGATAGAAAAAATCTATATTCTTGGTTTATTATATATCATATTTAATTACGAAGTAAAGTCTACACAACTTTAGTTGGCTATGGGCTTGCTTCTGGCATGAAAGTTTCTGTCATAAATTAGAGCATGCCACAAATAATGTTGAATATTGATATACATACATTAGGATGACCTTTTAACTTCTAAATAGTCTGTTATTACAAAAATATTAGGATTGCATCAAGCCTAGGATAAAATTTAGATATGTGGTGTCGCTAACCAAACTGATCTTATTTTTTTGTTGAATGTCTATGTACCTTTGGGCTTGGAATTTCGTCAAACACTTAGGTGAAAACCCTCTAATAGGGATTGGAATTTCATCAAAAACTTAGGCAACAAACCTCTAAGATGCCCTGTGGCTGATTTTGACTGATTTGGTTAAGTTTGGGTGGTGTTTTGTATGGGGTTGTTCCAAATTTCGAACATCATCGATTTTTTAACAATAGAAGGTGCACATAATAATATTCCATTCCATTTATCTCAAGGGAATGACGTTAAAGACAAATTATGCACAAGCTACAATTTTTATTCAACCTCAACAGCAGTATACATGGCCACTATAAATCACACTTATAATGTCATTTCCAAACCCCTTCTAAATAACCAAATGACTCAAATTTTCAATAGCAGATTTAGACCTGCGTGTACCTATGGATGATAGCCCCCTTCAAGGGGTAAAATACCTTCTATGTGTCACGGTTTTTGCTTGTAGATGACAGTGGATGACTGTCATTCCTCATTGTTGAAGTCACTCTTATTAATTGTTGTATATAATAGTATCTAGCAAACAAACTACAAAGGTTGTTCCCAACAATAGAATAGAGCCTCTTTCTCTATGATTCAACATGTAGATTTGGTTCATCAAGAGTGAAATCTCCCCCTACATATTTTTTGGAAATTCGCCTACACCCACTCTCAACGGTGACCATGATTTTTTAAACCATGCGTTTTTCCCCAAGGTGAGTGCATCCTCCAAAACTTTGTACCCCACCAAAACCCTCAAATGAAAGAGAAAGAAAAACTTGTACCCCACCGAAACCCTCAAACCAATAGATTAGTGTTTTGGACTCATAGAGGAATTATTTAGGGCATCATACTCACAATATTTGCAGGAATCCTCTCTGTATCCCTTGATCGCTACCAAATTGTCTCCCTTAGATGCCACACAACTCTGCACATGAATCAAATTGGATTTTCTCTCCTCAAGTGAGCTCACACTGTATTTTTTCTCCTACAGTAGGCAGACACTGGATTGGTCCCGTCATAACTCAGTCTCTATTCCACTCATTGTCATAGAGCATCGCATTGGCATTTGTAGCGTGCAAATGAGGAGGCCGAGCATGCAGAGAGTAAATATTTTGGGTTTTATTTTGTTTTTTGTTTTATTTTGTTTTTTTATTATTTGTAATTTTTATATATTTAAGATTTTCAATTTTTATTTGTTATTTTAAATTTGTATATATATGTAATTTATTTTAAAAAAATATTATGTATAATTTTTATATATGTAATTTTGCTAAATTTTATTTATTATTTTGTGTGTGTGAGAGACTTTTTCATATATATAATCTATATACATATATTTGTATACATATTGAAAAATAAATTTTAATATGAAAACAAAATTTAGATTTAATTTAAAAAAAAATTGATAAAAAAATTAAATTAAGAATTTAATGATGATGACAGTGATGACATTGAGGACGATGATGATGTCAGTAGTGATGGAAATGATAATGTCAGCCATGATGATGATGATGATGATAACTAAATCATTGTTGTCATCATGGCCACCATTGACGTCATAGAGATGATCATCATTATCATCATCTTCATAAACAACATTAGCATCATCATCATCAGTAGCATCATAATCATCACCATCACCATCATAATCGTCATTATCATCATGATATTCACTATCGTCGACATCATCATCCTCAACAACATCATCATCGTCAACAACATCATCGTTGTTGTCGTTGTCATCACAATCATCATAAACAATAGCATCATCATCATCATCATCAATGTTCATCCTCATAATCATATTGAACAACAACATCATCGTCTACATCAGAAAAATCATCATCATAATCATCATCAATGTTGAACCTCATAATCATATTAAACAACAACAACATCGTCTACATCAATAAACTCACCATCATCATCATCACCATCTTGATCATAATCATCGTCATCATCATGATAATCATTGACATATTCATCAACATCATCATCATCATCAAAAACATCACCATCATCATAAGAAGCATCACCGTCATCGTCGTCATCATCAGTAATCATCGTTATCATTATAAACAACACCATCATCATCATCATGATGGTGATGACGATGTCAATGGGGATGATAGTGACAATGTCAGTGATAATAATGATGATGATGGTTATGAAAAATAAAGCCACATTGTAAGATATTTCTCTTACTAAACAACAAGGGCCTAAGGTGGGAAATGAAGTAGAGATTGTAGTGAAACTTAAACACAAGAGAAACATCGGATGTAGAGTCATAGTTTGTTCATCTGAAGAAGAGTCTACATAAGCATTTGAAGGAGAGTCCCAGGAAGGGCATAACAAGGAAGACTAATATACGATGATGCATGATTTAAAGGAACTACATGTTGAAGAGTCAAAGACAAAAAAACAATAGCCAAGGTTGTTTTATATCACTACTCATATTGTTTTGTGAAAAAATGTCATCAAGGAAAGTTTGTGAGCATCAAAAACCCTACTATGAACCTAAATGGAAATACAACAACACCTGATATACAAGTACATGGAGGAATGAAAGTAATGTATAGTGACATTGGTATCACAGATACAACAAGAAGACCCATGATAAATCATGCACACGATTGAGGTGGCCATGCAACAACTGGTCCCAATGCACACATTCGACTAGGATGGATGGATGCTCGTTCTTGGTACTAATTGACTACATTGGTTAACATATCACGTTATATGGATTCCACTCATATTTCAATTTAAAAATACATAAATGGGGATGGAATGAAATGTACCCTAGGAAGCACCTAGGGAGGATAAATAATGTAATATTAGGTACTGAAGGGGAGATTGAACTGTACAAGTATGGATTGTGCCAATGACTCCTTCTCTAAGGAGTACTTGATGGTGTTATCCTACCTTAAGGGTTTTCTCTACATTCTTATGTTTATTCTTGTATGGATGCATTCTATCATTATGAAGTTAAGGGTTTATCTTTTATCTACAAAGATTCACTACATAACCATGGAGGACATTCCAACATTTCTTGTATACTCCATATGCATATTTTGGAAAAATTATAATGCACTTCAACATCCTTCATCTTCTAATATGGATGAATATTAAGATTTTTAATTGCAAAATAGTTTAGTGTGCAATTTTGATAATCTTTATGTACCTCATAATGAACCATGGGAGTCTCTTTAAAGGAAGCACATTCTACTGTATATGGTAGATACTTTACAAATTAGAAGACTCTTAATCACATGCAATGGTTTTTCTTTTCAATATTTTGTCTATTAAAGTTCACTACAAGTGGTAATAGATATATTTCTTAAGTAAGAAAGTGGAAGATTTTTTTTCAGATTTTTCAAGGGAAAATAGGCCACAACATTCATGTCCATTTCTAAAGATTTTCGTTTAATAGTTGAAGAAGCAACTTGTGGTTTTGAGTTCCGCTTGAAAAATACCCAATTTCAAAAAAAAAAATTCAAATCAATGTTTGTGTAGTAAATATATCGTTGATGTAAAATCATCTCTTTTAGGGTTTTTTTTATATTACAACTATGAATTTATTCTAGGTATCATAGAGCATATACATTTTGATGGGTTTCTTAGATTTATGCTAGACTAAATCTAGGTGAAAGAGCACTTCAACAACTTTAATTTTAAATATTGTATGATATTAGTTTTCACATTATTGAGGAAGTTATGACCATTCCAAATCTTTGCCTTAAAACCCTAATGACACTATAACAAAGTTTCATTGAAAAGTAAGTCATCTCTTTGAAACTCTAGTTTTGGATACAAGTTTTATTCCAAGCAAGATGTTTTTACAAGGAAATATTATGGTCCTAGTATTGAAGAACACATAAAGTGGTGGAAGTCAAAATTTCCCCATCAATGAAGATACACAATAAGCTTTAGAACATAGGATGATTCTACCATATATGGGAAATGACTTAACTTGGGAAGATATTGACCCTTTCCGGAAAGAATATCCACAAGTATTTGTAGATATGTGGTCTTATGCCTTGAAGTAGGATACAAAATGCACTAAGGGTTTATTTTATAGTGAAAACTTCCAATTACATGATCATGGATGTCTTCGGCAAGAGGAGCTATATTATGAGATTTGGAGTTATTTTTATGATGATGGTAATGACGACGAAGACAATGATGATGAAGATGTCGATGATGATGATAATGATGATGATCACAATGATGAAGATGATGATGATAATGGAGATGAGGAGGATGATGTAGATGTTGAGGAGGAAGAGGGTGATGACGACGACGACGACGACGATGATGGTGATGATGATGATGATGATGATGATGCCGACGATGATGATGACTATGGTGACCATCATGACGATGATGATCATGATGATGGTGACAATATTGATGATTATGAAGACGATGATGACGAAGATGAAGAAGAAGATGATGATGATGATGATGATGATGATGATGATGACGACGATGATGTTGGTGATCATTATGAAAGTGATGATGATGATGACAATGAGGTTCGTGATCATGATGATGGAGACGATGATGATGACAATGAAGACGATGACGATGAATATGATCAGGATGATGATGACGACGAAGATGATGAAGATGATGATGATGATGATAATGATGAAGATGGTGATGACAATGACGATGATGATGATGAAGATGATGATGATGATGACAATGATGATGATGATGATGATGATGATTATGATGATGTTGATGATCAAGAAGAAGATGATGATGATGATGAAGATGGTGATGAAGATGATGATCATGATGAATATGATGATCGCGATGATGATGATGATCATGATGATGGCGACGATATTGATGATGATGATGAAGAAGAAGAAGATGACGATGATGATGATTATGATGATGATGAAGATGATGATGATGAAGATGACGACGGCGATGATGATGATGATGATGATGTTGACGATGATGAAGATGATGATTATGATGGTGATGATGATGACGACGACGACGACAATGATGATGATGATGATTATGTGGATGATCATGATGAAAATGATGATGATGACGATTATGATGATGATGATGATGATGATGATGATGGCGATTAATATGATGATGATGAAGATGATTAGGATGATGATGATGATGAATATGATGATGAGGATGATGATGATGATGATGATGATGATGATGACGATGATGAAGATGGTGATAACGATGATGATGATGAAGATGATGATGATGACAATGATGATAATAATGAGGATGATGATGATGATGAGGATGATGATGGTGATGATGATGGTGGTGATGATGATGGTGGCGGTGATGATGATGGAGATGATATTGATGATGATGATGATGCTAATGATGATGATGATGATGACAATGACGATGATGATAATGATGATGATGGTGATGATGATGATAATGACGATGATGAGGATGATGATAATGATGATGCTAATGATGATGTTGATTATGATACCGATGATAACAATGAAGATGATGATGATGACGATGGCTATGATGATGATGATGATGATGATGATGATGATAATGATGATGATGATGATGGTCATTGGTCGATGATGATGATGACGATGATGATAAAAATGAAGATGATGATGATGACAATGATGACTATGATGACGATGACGATGATGGTGATGGGGATGATGATCACGATAATGATGACGATGATGATGAATTTGATGATGGGAGGATAATATTATGCTTGATATGTGGATCTGCTTATTTTGATATCCAAAATATGCTCAACTGATGCAACGTGTTAACCTTTTGACTACCACATGGCTCACCAACTCATTGAAAATTTGGGGATGTGTAACTACTGAAATTAATTTTAGAGAAGGATGGTCTTCTGCCCAAATAATCATTCATATATTTGACTAAGTAAAACTTACTGTTAGAATAGTAATCCATCATCAGTACCTTAGTTACACTAATTAGTAAATTTTATTTCTTTTTTAAGCTTTAATACATTACGAGGTGGACTAGGGGTGCTTAGGTGGACATATGCCATGTCAAGTTGAGGTTCTATGACCCACATGGGTACTCCAGCCTAGTCATCCAGCCACATATGCACAACCATCATTGCTGGTGCACTCCCATCCATTGAATGTGGACATGAAAGTTGACTTGGGGTGCTAGAGTGGGATTTTTCCCAAATTTGGCTTGATTTGGTGCAATTAATGTTGCATTGAGAGTCTAAACCATCCATTTTTCCACACCCACACTGTTTAAGGTGTAATAATTGATCCAAAACACATCATCCATGCCACTTCAGAAATTCGTGGCCATTTGGAGATATTTGGGATGAGATTGGCCCACTTAGGGGGGTTTGATGCCAATTTGGCAATTTTGGGATTTTTGCTCACAATTGGATTCCAAATCCATTTGAAACTCTTATGATGTATTTATAAACCTGTTAATAACAATTTCAGATTTAGAAAGTCCAAAATTATCTTGTTTCCAACTATCATTGTGTGTAATTTAACTGTAATTTGATGGTTTTTTCTGAATCTTGCACCCAAATTTGATTTGTGAACCTCACTAACACTCCTAGATTCTCCTGTGGTTTGAATTACTCACTTGATGGTTTGAATTTCTCACATGGTATCAGAGCTGGTTGGATATTTTTTAGTTGTAGACCAAATTCTTAGTGGATTTGAGCTGCTTTGTTAGTGAATTCCAGATAAAATCAAATTGTTGAGTGTAATCCAGTTAGCAATTTCACCACCATCAGTGCAGGTAGTAATGGAGGATACCCACATCATGCTAATACCTTTCAACTTATTTGAATGGAAGGCAGAGATGGTGATTCAATTGATAGCCAAGGGGCTTTTCAGAGTTACTATTGGCACTGAAGTGGAACCAAATTCTGCTGTGGAAAAAGCCAAGTTTTTTAACAAATTGGATAAAGCATATGGTTTTTTGTGTCTAAGCATATCAAGAGAGTTGTCGTTCCATCTTGACAGTTTGACATCACCAAAGGAGGTTGGGAGAAACTTGAGTCTCTATTTGGAAAAACTCATGAGCTACGTGGTCACCAGCTTGAGAATGAGCTGATAAGCTTGAGCCCAGCGCACTATGACACAATCCAGGACTTCTTCACCAAGTTCAAATCACTTGTATTGAATTTAGAACAATGTGGGATTGAGAAGAAGGAAGATCGACTGATCTTGGCTATACTTTCGAAGTTGGGGCCAAAGTTCTCAGTCTTTGCGAGCACATTTCACTCATGCAAACTCACCCTTCGAAACTGGCAAATGCCAAGTCTGAAAATTTTCATGGAGTCACTCACTCAAGAGCAGGACAAATTGTTCCAAATGGGTTCCATCAAGACCAAAGATCAAGCACTAGCAGTGGGGTTTTCGAATTCAGCAAAGGGAAAACCCAAGTCCAAGAATTCGAAGTTACCAGACAAGAAGAAATCAGAAAATCCCAAATCCAGTGAGGGAGCTACGAATCCAACCAAAGAAAAGGAGAAGAAAGGGAAAGAGAAGGCCAAATGCTCTTATTTCCACAAGGGATGGCATCTAGAAATATCATGCATGAATAAAACCATAGCCACCATGGCATAGCTGCTGGACAAGAACAACATTCCAATTCCTCATAGCGCTAGGAAGAGAGATGGCAACTCCAGTTCAAGTGAAGTCAAGGAGAAATGTCATGCATTGTTGGTAGGTACTTATAATTCCTCATCCTTTATTATTGATTTGGGTGCTTCCAGGAATATGGTATCCAAGAGAGAATTCTTCTCCTCCATGAGTTCGAATGCTGGCCCAGTAGTTCGAATGGGAGATGATTCTGAACTCCAGACCAGAGGGATTAGGTTAAATGATTTAGACCATGGGTTCTTCAGTGATGTACTATATGTACCAGACCTTGTAGCAAATTTTATTTCAGTCTACCAGATGACCCATGCATGAGAGCCACAGAGAGAAATTCCTATGGCTTGGGGTACCACAACAGACAGCTTGACTCTAGAAATCAATCCTTTCCAATATGCAATAGAAATTAAATGTCTAACACTAAAGGATTAGACCCTGTACCTTATTCTGGATGGTTGAAGTAGATCCCCGTTGAGCTTTCCAACCTTCAGCTTGAATTGCTATATTACTTCCTCAACAACAAGTAAACGATACAAGCATTCTATATATCATGGTGTTAGATCTATTCTAGCATATATAATCAATAATGTAAAAGCATTTGACATAATCCCATGGAGAAAATATTCGTTCAAATACACATCATTGGACAGGAAAAGATATTTCTATTAATATAAATCAGAGATTACAAGATACAACCTCTGACGGCACGTCTGCGAACCGAAGAAAATGAATCCCCCACTTGGGCCTTCACCACTTCAATCGTCCATCTCTCGATAGCAAGCTCACAAGAAAAAGGAAAGCTTGGGAAGAACACAAAAGTGCTCCAAGGGACAAAGGGATGCAGACTCAAGCATAAGTTCCGGCAACAATGGACTATAGTTTCGTTGCTCTCAATTCTCTCTTATGCCTTCAATGTACCAATGGGTTCCTTATATAGCTTTTCAAAGGGGTAATGAAAGGTCGAATCCGAGTGATCTCAAGGCATATGGAAGGCCAGGAGTTGAATGAGCCGGATCCATGTCAAGAAAACTCCAAAAGGATTTGGACTATGCACACATCCCGATGTACGCGGTTATATGGGTCAAACTCGCGTATGTACGTGCTTATATGTTTAAAAGTCATGTATAGCATTTTTCATGTGTTTTTAGGGATGATCAAGGAAACATCAAAGGACAAAAAGTGGTCCATAGGGGTTAAGGAGTCTGCAGTGGTACAGGGGAAGGCCATACAAAGTGCGATTCACTTGGAGTGGTGAAATCCGCTATAATAGAGAGTAATCTTTACTCTTGACTTTGTAGAGATTTCTGAAATCTCAACAGACCAAGTTGTTGCAGTTGGGTATGCTGATCATCATGAGAGAATGTAAAAATTCTCTAATTTCCTCCCTACTTCCAGTGATCAAGCACTTCACTCACATGCCAATGAAGTTTCCAAACTATGGCATGAGAGGTTTGGCCACATGAATTACAGATATCTCCAAACATTGCACAAAGAAGGAATGGTGGAAGGTCTTCCACAAATTCATCCATCTACTGGAGCATGTATTGGATGTGTGATTGGGAAGCATCCTGAGCAGAGCTACGATAAGGGGAAGGCAAGGAGAGAAACACAACAACTTGGGTTGGTGCATTCTGATCTAATTGGTCCATTACCCACTCCCTCATATGGTGGATCTAGGTATGTGCTTACATTTATTGATGATTACTCTCGATTTTTCTAGGTGTATTTTCTGAAATTAAAATATGAGTTGTTTGAACAACTCAAAGTTTGGAAAGCACTAGTAGAAAATCAGAGTGGGAAGAAGATCAAAGTCCTTAGGAATGATAATGGAAAGGAATATGTGAATACAAAACTACATAAAATTTGTGAGGAGTGTGGCATCCAAATGCAACACTAAACTCCCTACACACCACCACAAAATGGTGTGGCAGAGAGAAAGAATAGATCTCTCAAAGAGATGGCAACTTGCATGATAGAAGTGAGGGAAATTAATCCCAAGCTATGGGATGAAGCCATCAGTTGTGATGCTCACATTCAGAATAGAGCCTTCCATAAATTAGTGAAAGGAATGACACCCTACGAGGCATGGTTTGGTGAAAAACCAGATGTCTCAAATTGTAGGATATTCGGAACAAAAGCAAGGGCAAGAATACCTTCAAATAAGAGGAAATCCTTGCAGCCACAAAGCAAGGAGTGTCTCATGGTTGGATATGGTGAATACCCCAAAGGGTACAATCTCTTTGACACATCTAGCGGCTAAAATTTTGTTTAAAGAAGTGTTAAATTTGAAGAAGAACCAATTCCAGACTTTGAACTTGCACCGGGGGATTGCTCCTCTCCTCAACCATTCGAAGATGTAAGTGATGACAGATGCTCTATTTTTTCTGATAATTCTGATATGAATGTTGCTGAAGATGATATTTCTGTAGATGAATCACCATCTAGGCCCAAATGGTCTGAAAAAATTGTGCAAGAAGCCAGAGAATTGGTAGGCAATTCTCAAGAGCCTAGGAGAACTAGATAACAAACTAGTAAGGCTTCATTTGCTAGTGATAGTGCTCTTGTTGAGCATTGTTACATGCTGATCAGTTCTGAACCACAGACATATTAGAAATATTGTATAGACCCAACATGGAAGTCAGCAATAGAATATGAGCTTCAGTCCCTCCAAGAGAACAATACATGGGAATTGGTTCCCCTTCCTCCCAAGAGGAAAGTTGTTCAATGTAAATGGTTCTACCAGACCAAAATTTTTGCTGATGGTTCTGATATAAAAAAAAAGGCTGGGTTAGTGGCTAAGGGATATTCTCAGGTCCATGGATTTTATTACATAGAGACCTTTGCACCGGTTGCAAAGATGGACTCAATTAGACTAGTTCTTACACTAGCAGCTAGTAAGTGTTGGGAGGTTCACCACATGGATGTAATGAGTGCTTTCTTGCATGGTGAAATACAGGAGGAGATCTATATGCAGCAGCCTGAAGTTTTCCAAGAGGATCCTTCATTGGTATGCAGGCTGAAAAAATCACTGTATGGACTCAAGCAAGCCCCCAGGGATTGGTATGCAAAAATGGATGCTTTCTTGCTTTCAATCGGCTTCACAAGATGCAAATTAGACCCTAATGTGTATTTGTAGAAAAATGATGTTAACTTTCAGGTCATTTTTCTTTATGTTGATGATATTCCTATTATAGGTTGCTGCACCAATTCAATTGTCCAAATTAAGAACTCTTTGAACAGTGAATTTGCTATGACAGACCTAGGATTGCTAAGGCAATTTTTGGGCTTAGAAATTGAGAAAAATGGTAAGGGACTCATGCTGAGTCAGCCACAATATGCTTCAGACCTTTTGAATAAGTTTAATATGGCTAAGTGTAAGGCATCCAAGTCTCCCTTTCTTTCTGGTATTAAATTGCATGAATTTGGCAATTCCCCAATGGTGGATATCACACTCTACAGGCAACTAGTGGGCAGCTTGCTCTACCTCACTCATAAAAGACCTGATTTGTCTTATGCTGTGAGTGTTGTAGCAAGACACATGCACCAGCCACATGAGCTCCATTGGAATACTGCTAAAATAATTCTTCAATATGTCCAGGGAACCAATAAGTTCGGAGTGCACTACATAGCTAGTTGCTCACTTCAACTAGCTGGATTTTTTGATTCAGATTGGGCCGGTGATCCAATTGAAAGAAAGTCAACATCAGGTTTTGTCTTCATGTTTTCTGAGGGTCGTATTTGTTGGTCAAGCAAGAAATAGTACACCATCTCACTTTCATAAGTAGAGGCCAAATACAGGGCAGCAGTCAATGCTGCAACTTAGTGTGTTTGGTTGCAGGGAACTCTTCGGGAGTTTGGTGTCACAATTGATTCTCCAACCAAAATTTGGGTGGATAATAAGAGTTCCATCAAGATATCTACTGATCTAGTACAGAGGCAGAGGAAAAAGCACATATAGATTCACATGCATTATATTCGGGGCTTAGTGCATGATAGAGTGATCTCACTGCAGTATTGCCCATCCACCGAGCAAACTACCGACATTTTTACCAAGGTTTTCACCGAGAAGACCTTCACTTACCTTAGATCTTTGCTTATGGTGAGTGAAGGATGGTAATTTTCTGTTATATCATTGCAGGTCCAGCCCCATTTCCATTCTTTAGGGGAGGTTTTTCCCATGTGGTTTTCCTTCTTTCCTCAGTTTCACGTGGACAAATAAAAATTGAAATTTCTGATTATGTACTTGAGGTGACTTGAGCCATTGTTGCCAAGGCCTTCATCATTTTGTGAGAATAATTAGTTGTTGTATTAAGGGAGGGTGTTATAACAGTAATCCATCATTAGTACCTTAGTTACACTAATTAGTCAATTTTATTGCTTTTTTAAGCTTTAATACACTACGAGGTGGACTAGGGGTGCTTAGGTGGACATATGCCATGTCAAGTTGAGGTTCTATGACCCACATGGGTACTCCAGCCTAGTAATCCAGCAACATATGCACAACCATAATTTCTGGTGCGATTCCATCCATTGAATGTGGATAGGCAAGTTGACATGGGGCGCTAGAGTGGGATTTTGCCCAAATTTGGCTTGATTTGGTGCAATTAATGTTGCATTAAGAGTCTAAAAAATCCATTTTTACACACCCACACTATCTAAGGTGTAATCATTGACCCAGCACACATTATCCATGCCACTTCAGCAATTCATGGCCATTTCGAGAGATTTGGGATGAGATTGGCCCACCTAGGGGGGTTTGATGCCAATTTGGCAATTTTGGGATTTTTGCTCACAATTGGATTCCAAATCCATTCAAAACTCTTATGATGTATTTATAGACCTGTGAATAACAATTTTAGAGTTAGACAGTCCAAAATTATCTTGTTTCCAACTATCATTGTGTGTGATTTTACTGTAATTTGATGGTTTTTGTTGAATCTTGCACCCAAATTTGATTTGTGAACCTCAGTAACACTCCTAGATTCTCCTGTGGTTCGAATTAATCACTTGCTGGTTCAAATTTCTCACACTTACATCCCAATACATATATTATTGAAGTTAACATATTTTGATTGAAAATATCTCCAGAAGGTTTTCCTTCATTCTCGTATTTAAGTTATGTTTTCTAATCAAAATACTTGTGCACCATAGAAAACTACATATTTAAGGTGCAATGTTCAATTTATGTTTTGGTCTTATTATTAATGTAATATAGAAGTAAAATGTCCCCAAAAAAGTGATTGTATGTGTGAAATAATATAATAACTTCCAATATCTGTTCATTTCATAACAATATATTCATTCATTTCATAGAAGTACATACAACAAGTGAAATTCATAATTCCCACTATAACAATGTAATTGAAAAATCCACTAACCATTTCATCAAACCAATTCCAGAATACTAATATGAAAAATATCATGAGACTGGGGAACTTCATTAATGGAAAGTTGCAACACACTAATTGTTGTGCCAACCCCATTTTAGATTGATCAACTGGTGCTAGTTAGGATAGTTATTTATAATCTACCACTCAACTTTTGGAGAAAATGCATGAATTTGTAGATCATAAATTTGAGTTGAATGCTTCTATTTTCTTGTAAGGGATCCTGCTTCTTGTGATGTTGGAAAATTCCTGAGTTGGAGGGGCTTGGTTTCTCTCTTTCTCATAATCTAGCATGACAATGATTTTAGTCCTCTCCAACGACCCCTAAAAAGGAATCCTATTTTAGTAAGGGAAAAAAGAGGGAAAAGAGGATGAGATTATGAATTCCTGAAATTGAATTTTTAGAACACAACATGTGTAGGAAATCCAATTCGACTCCTTTGTGATGCATTAGTCTTCCTCATGGTGCCAACTCTAACTGTAGTAGGGGCGGGTTTTATAGTGGTTTTAGTTGGATTAGATCTCCCAAGTGGTGGTTCCTATGCTTTTATTGTATGCTACCCATGAAAACCCAAAACCAGTACCACTCAAGCACAAGCAACGAACTATGTGTTTTCGTCACTATTCCAATGAACTATGTGGTTTCATTGCTATTCCAACGAACTATTGTCACTATATATGCGAACCTAAATGTGTGTCTCTTTAGCGACGATCCTTGGGGGCATTTTCATTTTTTTTCAAAATTTTAAACTATTTTTCCACGAAAATTTTGATTTTAATTTTTTCGTGGAAAAATTTCATGGGAATTTTGAGTCACTAATGCATTCTTTGTACCTTAAGGGTGGTTCGGTTTGTCGAGACGACCTCCTTGGTGTTTTGTTGCTCTCATATTCTTCTCTTATTTTGGGAGTGCACTGACTGCTTGATTCTTCTAGTCCTTAAACCTATGCCCATTCCTTCTCTTGCTCATTTTCCTATTCCTTTTCATGTTCAACAGTTATATAAAATTTAACACAATCATCATTGTTAAAAGAAGCATTCCATACACCATTATATTCATCTATATTCTCATGAAACGCCACATCCATGATTGTAATCAATTTATGTGATCTAGGATCATACAATTTATATTCCTTATGATCATCACAATATCCAATGAAATTGGACTTAATTGACTTTGCATCTAGTTTCTTTCTTTCATCTTTGGGAATATAGGCAAATGATCTACATACAAACACTCTAAGATGAATCACTTCAGGTTTGTATCCATGGAAAACTTCAAATGGTGTCTTATGATCTAGACATTTAGTTGTACTTCTATTCTTTAAATAAATTGTAGTGTTAATAGCTTCTACCCAAAATCCATTTGAAATATTTTTACCTTTAACATGCTTCTTGCACATTCTAGCAATGTCTTTTTCTTTCTCTTAGCAACACCATTTTACTAAGTTGTGTGTGGCATTGTGAACTGTTGCATAATTCTGTGAATTTTACAATAATTATTGAATTCTCATGATGAGTATTCTCCTCCTTGATCTTATATAAGGATTTTGATGCATTTACTTGTTTGATTTTTCACCATGGTTCAGAATTCTTTAAAGTATTCTAATACATCAATTTTCTTCCGTATAAAGTAAACCTAAAATTTTACATGGATCTGTCATCAATAAATATAAGCAAATACAATGCACCTACAAGTGTTATTGTCTACATCGGTCCACAGACATCTGTATGAATCAATTCAAGTATATCCATTTTCCTTTTCTCTTTGTGAACATGAAACTCATATATGTGATGCTTACCAATAACACATGCTTCACATTCTAAATGTTCATATTTCAGGACTGGAAGTCCTTCAACCATTTATTTCTTTTAAAGAGGCACTAAATCAGTTTGATTAAGATGTCCATACCTCCGGTGCCATAGTTCTTCTGTTGACATTGTTATAGATGACATTGCATGATGTGATGTTTTGGTCACATCCAACTTATACAATCCTCCTCTTGCAATCACCCTGTATTGAATCATGAATTTCCTTCACAAAACATCCTGAATTTGACACAAACTCCAATTTTAGATCTTGGTCAGTAATTGAGGAAACATATATTAAGTTCTTTTTTATTTCAGGGACATACATAACATTATGGATTTCTTTCATTTGACCATTAGGCATGTTTACACATACCATTCCTTATCATTTCACTTTCAGTGATATGCCGTATCCTAAATAGACATAATTACCATATATATTCTCATAATACTCATCAAACCATTCCTTGTTACATGACATGTGAGAATAGGCACCATAATCAACTTACGAAGCATTCTTATCATTGGTTTCTATAGACTCAAATCATAGGTAGATAAAATTTTCCATTCATGTAGAGTCGAGAGCTATTAAAATCCACTGTGCATGACACTATATTGATCCCCGATTTAATCATATGTTTTTCTTAGACAAAAACGATTATAGTATTGATTATAAAAAAAGTGGCATAGCCACCAAACGGATTACAAAGTTCTTATTTATGGAAAATCAAGAAGATCTAAGCCATTAAGTTCCAGAATAAAATCCCTTCATTTGGTAGGCCCTCACTTCAAGGTGGAATAACATTGTAAGGAAGAAAATTAACGTGTAGCTCATTTTGGCGCAGTGTTATTGATTTATTTTCCGCTAGATCCACTTTGTCGTTCAACTCATGGAGAATATGAAAGAACTCTAGATGCTTGAATGTCATTGAGAGAGAAATAATTCTTTCAATCATTCTTGCTATCCTTAAATTATGGCATTTCTTTTTCCCATTCACGTCCTGAATAATTATATGAGTATCACCAAACACAATGGCTTACTCAATCCCCCTGGCTTCCAATTGATTTAGTCCTTGCGAAATACCATAAGCTTCAGCCATGTTATTAGTATCATTTCCTATGTTCTAGTAGTATTCATTTTCGAAGCTCCCTTCCGGATTGTTGAAGATCCCTCCTCCTCCCACCGCACGCGGATTCCCTTTCGAAGCCCTACCAAAGAATAGTTTAAAAATTTTCCTCTCTTTCAACCAAATTTCAAACTGATTTTTATCCATCCTTAATTCCCATACTTCCAAATATTTCTTAGCTGTAGCAATGTCTATGTCAGAAATATTGAAGGACTCCATCCAACCGGTTTCATCTGAAGTAAGCTTGGTCTTATTCTTTGGAAATAAATAAGCGTTTGGGATTTCTCCCATGAGCACCTGCATTTTAATGACAATATGTTATGGAGTTTGATATTTATCTTTGATGATTCATTAGTTACATTCAATCCAGATGTTCCAAAACATTACTTTTTGAATCATCCTCTAGTGTGTTTTGAACCCTGCTTTATTGTCTATGTTACCTTGATACATACGATCCCAGGAAACATAGCACTGTTGAATGCTACTGGGAAGTTCCTTGTTACCCAATTGACGATGGAGCAGCTGCATCCAAACGTTGCGAGTGAGGGTGCATGTGACTAGCATATGGAGACTCGTTTTGTTGCTTTTCTTACACAACAGGCAGTGAAAAGAACCAGCGATCCCTCTTCTTTCTAGATTCTCACATGTTAACACTCTACCATGCATGAGATTCCAACTGAAAATGTCGATCTTGGGAATACTCTTCACATTCCAGACCATTTCTGAGCACCTTGGGTTGTTTGGAATGCTTCGAGTAGCAGAGAACAACTTGTAAACTTGAGCTACTATGTAGAGACCAGAGTGATTCCCCCATCCGCGCTTATCTTTCATATTATTGGCCAATGGTGTCGCACCTCCAAGTTGCTCCAAGAACTATTCCTTCTCCTCTTCCAAATAGGCAAGGAAATCTGGGAGTACCCAGTCAATCCAACGATAAGGAGGATTAGGTTCCCAATTAGAGATATCCCATAATGTGAGCTCTCCTTGTCTATCGAGCCACCATTTGATTCCAGGTAGACAAGGAATTAATGAGTTCCCCATAATGGAGTCTTGCCATAATTTAACCTTCTTACCATATCCAAGAATCCAGAACAGTTCGTCTCTTAAATTTTCCTGAACTTTCTTTCACAGCGAGGAAATTGAAGATCCCTTCTTGTTTTCTATCTCAGTGTCCATACATATTAAAATTTGTTCTGGAAATTACTTGTGTCTGAGCACCTGGTTTCTCTAGGAAGGATTTAAATAAAATAGATTCCAGAGGAGCTTATCTCCCAGCACCATGTTTTGATATTTTAAATATTTGATCTGTAAACCTCCTTGTACCCATGGCAATTTAATTTTCCGACAACTAACGAGGGCATGCTTCTTGCCTCCATTTTTTTCCCTCCTTACTAGAGGAAGGATTTCAACATGCTTTCAATCTTAGTGAATGTTTTATATGGGGCTAGAAACATAGAACACTGATAAAGCGACAAGCTATTGAGAACGAATTTCATTAAAACCAATTTCCCTGTTGTATTTAACCAGATTGTTCCCCACGAATGGATCTTCTTCTTAATTTTTTCAATTAGCAAATTTTGATTAGAGGCTTTCGACTTGCCATTGAAGATTGGAACCCTAAGATATCTAAAGGAATCCCAAATGGTTTCTCCCTTGATTCGTAGGATGCGCGAAATGCCAGACATCTCTCTTGGGTTGATGCTCCAACTATAACTTTTTCTTTTCCTTAGATTTAATTTACTACCTGAAGTTTCACAGTAGGAATCCAATTCTGACTTAAATATTCTTGCTATCACCTAACTTGCTCCTCCTAGAAATATAGTATCATCAACAAACTGTGCATGATTGATATCTTTGGTTCCTTGGACTATTCTGATGCCGATAAGATCATGATCTATCCTGGCTTGCTCAAGTTGTAAGCTCATCATCGAGGCTTGGATTGCATACAACAATGGAGATAGCGGGAATCCTTGTCTAAGGCCTTGGGAGGCTTGAAAAAAGGCAACTGCTCTTCCATTTATTAGGGGAGCAATCCACGGATTGCTTATATAAGATTTGACCCAGCGGATGAAGCCTTGATCAAATCCGAATCTTAGCATCACCTGGAAGAGAAAGGGGTGGCAGACTCTATGCATTGGCTAAATCTATTTTCACCACCGTTCCTTTTTCACGATTTTTTAGATTGGAGTGGATAGCCTCCTGGACCAATATTATGTTATCCCATTTTCTTCTTCCTTTGATGAAGTCCCCTTGTTTCTTTGGAATGATACGGGGCATGATAGTTTTTAATCTGTTTTCCATTAGTTTGGTAATGATCTTGTACCCAATGTTGCTAAGAGAAATGCGCTGATATCTATCAAAGGTCACATCATATTATTCTTTGGGGATAATGGCCACGAACGTAGAGTTATTTCTTCCTCTGATTCTTCCACATTGTTGAGCTTTTAAAACCATCTTTAAAAAGATATTTCTGCACAATTTCCCAACACACTTTGATGAATATTGCATTGAATCCTTCCAATCCTGGTGCCTTATCTTGCTCCATGCCCTCCACGATTGATTTCAGCTCAAATAATGTGATCCTTTGCATGAGATCATTGTTTTCCTTCATTTTAACCAGTTTAGGCACAAGCTCCATTAATGCAGCATTTGGTGGAGTGTTGACTGATTCAGTTGAGTAGATGGCTTTGAAATGCCGAGTGGCTTCCATTTTGATTTGGTCAAAATCATGGATAACGTAGTCAGCTATTTGAATTTCATGGACTATTTTTTTATTCCTCCTTTCCTCGGCCTATTTATGGAAATAAGATGTATTCCAATCCCCATCTTTAATCAAAAGGAATCTATATTTTTTACGCCATATCTCTTCCTATTTTCTGCAAGCCACATGGAGCTCTTAGTCAAGGATTGCTTCTCTATCTAGATATTCCCTTGAAATTTGGGCTTCCTCCATGCTAAGCTAGTGTTCCTATAGAGCTAGCATGGCATTGGTTTTCCTTTGAGCTAGAGACACAACAAGCTTGGCCCCTTTCTTGAGCACCTTTTTAAATCTTCTCAACTTTTCTTCCCAGATGTAAAATGGAGAACCTGAAACTAGAGCATCCCAAGATTTTGAAATAATACCCAGGAAATCTTTGTGGGAGGTCCATAGTGGGATAAATCGAAATGGAATAGGCCCCAGGTTTTGGCATTTCCTTATCTACAACATGATATGCTTGTGGCCTGATCCCCCAAAGGGGAGGATGTCAGAGGTAGTGTTCAGTCCTAGTATCAGAAAGGAGTCTTTGATCAAGAAGCGATCAATTTTGACTGCTATGTGCCCCAGACCCAGCCTCTTATTAGTCTAGGTGAACTTCCCGTTAGCTGGAATAACGTCAGAAAGATCCCATTCTGAAATAATCTCATCAACCTGCTCCCTTATTGGATCTCTGACAAGAGAACCTCCCTTTTTTTCAGGTTGAATCAAAGTGACATTTAGATCGTTGGCTAGAATAATATTATTCAGTGGTCTCATGGTCCTTTTCTTCCTCAAAAGATTACAACATTCTTTTTTTTTCAGAATACAAAGCAGGAGCATAAATATTGAAGAGACTAACCTGGGTGTTGGAATCTTTGTGCAACAACTTGGCTAGAATCCAGTGAAGAGATTGTTTGGATTTGATTAGATCAAATTTCTGAACATCCTAGAGCGTTCCAATTCCTCTAGAGGCTCCTCTCGAGTTGATAGCGAGGCCTCCTCCTATATTTCAGAACTTTCCACTTACTTGGAGAAATGCTTCTTTCTCCATGTTTGTCTCCTGGATCAATACAATGTCTGGTTGGGATAGTCTAATCAGGTCCCTCATAGCTTCTTCTTTATCTTTTCTTCCCAGAACTCTATAGTTCCAGGAGAGAACCTTCATTACTTACTTTTGATAGAGGAGGGAATACCTTTCTGGGATTGAACATGCTGGCGAGAATTCCTAGTGCTTCGAAGTAATTTTTCCAAGGTTAGCTGGGAGCCTTGCAGTTTGTCCTTGTACGTGGCTTTCTCCCTTACTTCCTTAGTCTAATTCCTTCATGTTTCTTTTTTGTGCTCGGTGTAGCCACCTTGATTTCCTCTTCTTCTTCTTCCTCTTCATTAGTAGCGGATTCTTCTTCATATTTTTCTTGGTTTCCTCCTTCCTTTACCCGCTCCACTCTTGAATTTTGGGATTTTTTAGGATGACAGGTAGGGCTAGCCCTTGATTTAATCACATATTTGTGAATATATATATATCGCTCTAAAATAGTTCAAATTTTGTATAAAAAACATATAGTAATCTTTGCATTGTTATGACTTTCTCAATATTATCATGCAATTGTAGGTTGAGGCAATTCGACAGGGAAGCAGCAAAGTCAAGAATCGATTTAACTTTATGGCTGTTAGAACAATGAATTTAAGTTCGTGCACTCTTACCCCAATAGTAGCCATTGATCGAAAGAGAAATAACATAGATGAAGAGAAATATCAACGATCAAGAAACATTAAAATGAATATGTTTAGAATTTTTGAGAGGCCCGAAATTGAATTTTTTAAACATATTCATTTTACTTTACTTTATATGAGTAGAGGGTTTTTATTTTCACTACATTCCACTCAAAGAACTTGATTTTTCACAAATTTAGGATAATAACCACATTAAAAAAGTTACTCAAACTACTTGGCAGTTGTTAGTTTAACTTTGTTAAGATTTAGCAGTATATAAATGACCTACTAATGGAAAATGCATATTTTAATTATACAACTCAATTCTAAATCTTGTAAAATCCCTCCATCCCTCCAGTGTTATAATCTAGGTAGTTAAATTTCCAATTCCGTTAGAATGAGATATGCTTCAATTTAGTCACCACTCTCTAGTAAATAGTGGCACTGAACACCAGATCATTGGTTGTTTTCACTCCCCTCCAATTTTTTTTCTTTTGAGAAATAGTTAACAAACAATTTGTGGGACAAATTTCTTCTTTTTTTTTGGCAGGTTTTTATTCGTTTGTGGTTACGAATCTTTACGAAATTTTCAAAACGTCTAAAAACGCTACCAAATCTTACAAAGTTTGGGTGTTGAGTTTTTCGTGTCACACAATTTCGTTTCTACACTTAAAATAGCCCAACAAACAACAAAATATACAAATTTTATGGATTAAATTCACCTGATTATGCCGAAAAATCAGCCTGAAAGTCAAAATCGTCCCCTCTTTAAATGGCTCCATTAACAAATGCAGAGGCTAATAGTTGTATGCTCTGGTTAAATTTGATGCACATGTGCATGTTTTTGTGTTTTTTGGTCATCAAATACAGGTCGACGTGGATTATACAAGTCAACGCTTGAGTTTAGTTTATTTTGGGAGTCGTCAAATTGACGAGCATGTTAAAAGATTGTCCATGTTTAAATTGTGTGTGTGTGTGTGTGTGTGTGTGTATATATATATATATATATATATATATATATATATATATATATTATATAAATTTAGAATAGTCTAACTGCCTACTTAGTACTTTTGACTCTAGAGTCCGAGTGCAGGGATTCGTGGCTGGTTGGAACATATTTGGTGGATATCAATTAATGCAAAGTTGGAATTTGGATTTGGTAGATCAAGAGAATTTATTGTAGTCTATCCATCAATTTGAAGTTCTAGTCTTTCATCTACATTATGAATCGTAATTGTAAGTAATTTGTCTTTCCACCTTGTTTCCTTTGCCCTCATCATCAGCATGAGAAAAAGAGTGGGAACAAGAAAATTATAACTTCCAAAGTGGAAGTGGAACGCGAACTCTAAAAACCACTCGACTCTCGACATTAGTAGGAAAAAAAGAGTGGGAAATAGGAAGTGGAAGTGGAATGTGGAATCCAGAGAACCATGGGAGGTTGGTGATCGTGACCAATGAGAACACTAAGAAACATGGCACAAGAGTAGCAGAGTCGAACCAGGAAAGGTTAGCACATTCTAAAATTAATATATTTTAGGCTTGAATCCTGATTATAAAGCTATTAATTTGGCCAACCCGACCCAACCACTCTAAATCAAAGCAGAGGAATATTCAATTTTGCAGACAATTGTGGGTTCTTTGAAAAAATCTATCTGCTCTTATTCCAAGCCCTTACTTAATTAATCTGAACTCCAAATCGCTTGAGACAAATCCATTCTTTTGGCCATGGAAACCCATTGAAAATTCCCTTCACCCTCATGATCAGTAACAATCTGCCACTTGTAGTCCTCAGTGGGTGACCACTATGTAGTGCATCTTCAATGTATTTGATTTACGGCTTGAGAGTCAGGTTTCCTCCATTGACTGGGTGTTACCATTTGTCGAAGGTTTACGCAAGCTGCACTCTTGTCTCATCTGCCAGATGGGTTAGGGTTATTATGCATGTCCTATAAGTTGGGGTTGTTGTGCATTTCCTATAGAATATTTTGTTTCCTTAGCTTCAGAATGAATACGTTTTTATGCATCGGAGGCACCCAGGTCTAGTAGAATGAAATCATGAAATAAAAAAGCTGTAGTAGGAAAATGTTTTCCTTTAATAAATTCATGACAACATTTGATGTATGAATTACATGGATAGTCATAGGCTACCATATTTTCACCCACCTTGTTTCACATGTTTCTCAGCCTAACTAAAAGAATATCCCAAATGATTGGTTATCCATCTCTACCCAGGGATTTGGTTACATTATCTTCTAATCATCATAATCTTTATCTTATTCTCTTTTATCATTGAAGAATAGGGTTCCTCACTAGGAAGGCTATGGATCCTCCCATTGCTAAAATTTTGGCAACCATAGTGATAGCTTTGGCGATTTGTTTATTTGCTCTGTCGGGTCCTGTAATTGTTGGAAAGACCCAATCCCAGGATGATGGCATGAAAGAAGAAAATCAAGAGAACAATGAAGACAAAGAAATACATGGGAATATTGTCACTGTTACACTTTAGTGGCAGAACGTCACATGTACTTTATCAAACAAGGCCACGAAACTAGTAAGTTTCTTTGAATTTATTCGGAATTTTGCTTGATTGCATCACTTCCCATTGACTGTTCTGTTAAGGGAAACTTTAGCGTTTTCAAGTAAATGATCAACAATAATTTGGACTTGTTTTTATTTATTCATTTATTGTTATTATTATTAATTAATTTATTTTGGTTTATGTTATTTTCTGCTTTAAGATATTTTCTAACTCTCATGTGACATAGTTTTGAGTGTAGATGACATTCAGGGTTTAGTGTGGCAATAATGTGCCATGTAACTACTTTTTTAACTTATTTATTTTGTCTTTTATTTTTTGGGTGGGAAGAAGTGCATTGTGAAGCATGCCCTTGCATTACAAAACACTGACTTCTTTTAGCATGCCTCATCCCTTTGAAATTCATGCCATGAAGGTGAAGTATATTACACCGAGAGTGGAACCATTGTGAATAACTTTATAGTCCTTCAATCTCACCAGTAAACCATATCCCATTGACAATTCTCATTTCTAACATCAATTTCAATTGTTTTTAAAGTTGGGCATAGGGATGCCATTTAATCTTAAGTTATGCCTATGTATTGTGAGCACTAAAATTTCAACTAAGCATGGAATTCAAATCTTAAACAACTTCCACGGTGTTCCAGTACATGATGGAGTGGTACTAAACTAATTTTTAAGAGTTGGTTGGGTTCTTTAGGCCCCATTCTAGTGACTCTCGTTCCTGAATTTGGGCCTAGCACAACTCTATATGGGAAATAACCTATAACAACTTACACCTCGTTTATGTGGTTGATTTGGACCTTTTAAGTACAATGTGAATGTTGATTCCTAATGAGCATGGATAATGTTGATCCCTCATAAGCATGGAGAATTTTAATCCCTCGTAAGCATGGAAAATTTAAATCCCCAATAAGAATAGAGTAGCATAGAGTTGCATATGAGCTTTGATCATCACCAACTCAAAAGTAGAAAATAAAATTATTTTGTATGCTATGTCATTTGGTCAACAATAAGTTGCGAATTCATAAAAAAAACAATTTCCTTTACCCCATTATTACAGTTGATTTTACCACACATGGTTGATCACATATTTATGGCCTTCCCTGTCCCTCTGCAGACTCTTTGGACCCGATGGACTGATATTATACTTTGATGTTTCCAATTTCATCCCTAAAAACACCTATTTATTGTTGTATGCGACTTTTAATCCCATACTCGTGTATATACGCAACTTTTGACCTCAAACTTGTGTACATCGGGATGTGTGCATAAGTCCAAATATTTTTGGATTTTTCCTTGATGTGTGTCCGAACCACTTGACTCTTGGCCTTCCAAATGCCTCAATATTGCTCGTATTTGACCCTCCATTACCCCTTGGAGTGCTATATAAGGAACCCCTTGGATACATTGAAAAGGAGGAATTGAAGAGCAAGGAAACTATACTCCACTATTTCCGTAGCTTGCATATTCTTGAGTCTGCATCCCTTTGTCCCTTTGGAGAACTTTGTGTTCTTACCAAGATCTCCTTTTCTTGTGAGCTTGCTATCGAGAGATGGAGGATTGAGGTGGTGGTGGCCCAGGTGGAGGACTCAGTTTATTCGGTTCGCAGACGTACCGACAGAGGTTGTCACTTGTGTAATCTCTGATTTGATTAATAGAAATATCTTTTCCTGTCCAATAATGTGCATTTGAATGAATATTGAATCCATGGATATGTTTAATTTCTTATACATTGTTGATTATATATGCTAGAGTAGATCTAACACCATATTATATAGCATGCTTGTCTTGTTTGCTATTGTTGAGAGAAAATTTCTAGCACAAGCGGGATTGGAAAATGCTAAACAGGGATCTACTTCAACTGTCCGGAATAAGGTATGATTCGAGATCCTTTAGTGTTAGATGTTTGGTTTCTATTGCATATTGAGAAGAGATTCATTTCTTAGGTCTAGCTGTCTGTTGTGGTAAACCCCAATCCATAGGAAGTTTCGCTCCATAACAAAATTGGTGACCATACTTGTAATAACCCAAAAATTCGTAAAAATTTAAAATTTTTCATGTAACATTTAAAATTCGTAAAAATTTAAAATTTTTCATGTAACATTTAAAATTTTTCATGTAACATTTAAAAATTTTCATGTAACATTTAAAATTCGTAAAAATTTAAAATTCGTCACTGCCTAAGAACCAATAACTGTTAACGGTTATTTTAACAGTAGTAACTAGAACTAAACATTTCTAATCTCTAGTTCTGTATAATTATTTGTTTATGTTCATAGTTCTAGGTTAAGGATTTGAATTTAGCAGTTTATATTTTTAGAATAACAAGAAAAGAAAATTATTTCTAATCCTACTACTAAGTATGTTTTTACTGTCTTATGATAAGTAGGAAAGAACTTCAGTTGAGATCAAGGTTTACTTAGCGTATAGCTAATGCAGTGAAGTGATGCTTCTTTTACAGGTTCTAAACAAGTAAGCAGTTTTTGTTACCATTTTTTCCAGATCGAGATTAACATTCAACTAGCATATAACAAAATGCTAGTTAAATTATTTGTTTACAGCTTGAGCAGTAAAAGAGGTATTGTTGATCTTATTATTTATATTGATCTTCATAGTTGATAGTAGTGTAAAAATTTCTAACAAACTGAACTTAACTCAATTATTCTTCTAATCACTATCACTAGCTCTTGTTTGTTTATTTTTGTAACATTCTATTTTTAATTTAGAGATCTGTATGCAACTTTAGGGAAAGGAATCTCATCTAGAAGTTGCCCTTATTGAATCTACTTGATGTTATAATAATTTCCAAGATTCTTACTCTTACTGATATTGAGTAAATCTAGAAAGAAACTAAGGATCTGAGTAAGAATATTAAGCATATTTGACTGAGGACTCATGTAGAAAACAATACTAAGATGCATAAGGTATTTTTAAGCTATACTAGCACTTATTGTTTATAGATGTACTAACACCACTTGTTTTACTTAAACATTAGTGTCATTACTTTTTATGTAAGGAAGGATGCATTAATGTCTATAAGAAGACTATCCTTTAATTCCTGTGTATAATTTCTCTTTTCATCAGATTCTACTAAAAGGTATACAACGTCTAGCATCTTAAATTATGATATCAACTCTATTATCTATTTTAATATGCTAGCTAGGCATATTTTGTTTTAACAGCTGTTAATGTAATTTCATAGTTGATTTCTATTTCTATAAATTTTATTTATGCAAAATCCATGATGTAGTTCTTATGAATTAAGTTTTTCTACACTAATGCCGAGATTAGAGAAAACCATACTTGATTTTCTATATCTCTCTACTATGTTTTAAACCATACTAAAACCCTAGTATCCTTACCATTTACCTCCCATGCTATTTACTATATACTAATTGTACATAAAACCAAAATAAAAAACCCATAACATGAATTATAATAAGGTATTAATTTATTTTTTACACTATTATGTGCAGGCTAAGCAAGGGTTTCGAACTATAACAAAATGACCCACAAATGAAAAGATCTACCAAGCCATGTGTTGGCAATACAAAGGTTAGGTTTTGGGTTTGACCGAAGACAATATAAAAGCATGATAAACCCTAAAAATCTGCATTCTTCTTAGTCTTATACTGCTGTTGTGTGTTTGGGAAAGCAACAGGCTTATGGCCGCAAGGGTTCACTGTCAAAACTTGCACCCTTTTTTCTGCAGGGTCCTTATGCCATCTAAGTTTCTTTTCATTGAAGGATTTGTATGTTTACGGTTGTGTTGAGCCATAAAACCCCTCGAACTGTCGTAGTTTGCCTCTATAAGAATTATTCTTGTAAATTGGTGTGGTCGTGACCTGAGAACGTGAGCACGACTTCTTGGTTGTCGTGGTGTGGCATGAGTTGTTAAATGTCATTTTTGAATTGGATGCAGAGGTTAGAAGTCTTCACAGTCCATTCTGTAAAGTGGCATTTGCCTCTGATCCAACATGGGGTTTGGGACTTGGATTTGTACTCTATGAGCCACATATTTATTCTATAGTGCTTCTTTGAAGTTCATCGTTCTCCCAAAGGTGGATAGGGTTTGATTAGAACATTTCTTATAGCAAAATAGAACTAGGTATGAATATTATTTTCTATTATAGACATTATTGCACTGTTTAGTTAACTTCTTTCATTTTTAACAGTGGTATAATATTTCTTGTTTTCATGTTCAAACTCTTGCAGGCTGCAATCTAAAGGATAAGTTGGGGTTGAAGGACGTAAAGAGAAGGGGCTTCACCAAAGCGATTCTTTTGGTAAGCCTCGGTTTCGCTAAGGTTCTGCTACAGTGGTGTATGGTTTTTAGTTGATGGAGTTTATTGGTTTGTTGGGTTTTCAGTTCGTTCGTGATGTATTGTGTTGTAAAAGCTTGGATAGGCCAGGGGCTGTTACATGATGTTTGGTTCAATTTTTATGAAGCCCTAGTGGTTGTTTAGCAATGATGGGTTAGGGCTTTCATAGCCGAGACAACTGTCTTTTCTGTTGTAAAATTTTGTTTATAGCATTGATACTTTTTTAACAGGCTTTTAAGCCTTGACTTTGTAATGTAAAAGGGCCATAGGGATGTAACTATTTTAGTTCAGTTTTCAGTCTTAAATTATTACTTATAGCTTGAATTTGGTTGACTGTATCTATGTTTTGATAATATATTAATATATTTTGCGTTTTTAAATTAAGAGGGTAGACTTGTAATATTTTGGTTACTTCAATTATTTCTTGTTATAATTAACCTTTCAGAGGTTTGGGGTTAAGTAAATTCCTAGTTAGTTTGTTTTATATGTAAATTATATCCTAAGGGTTTTTGACAGTGGGGGTTTTTAAATGGTAACTTGGTTATTAATATTAGTAATACTTTCTGCATTACATAAAATAGAGGAAGACATTGGCTGGATAACTTAATTCTTTCCTCTCTGAGATTGAAAAAATGCTATTAGGTTTTTATTTGTTATGGTTACTCATGAATAAAGTATGTAACTCCATACCATCATCTAATTGATGCTTATGGTTGTATGGGATAGGGTAGATAGGTCTTGAATTTATTTTAGATATGAAAAGAACAGTTCCCCTGCTTACAAAGAGGGGCGATAAACTTTGGTTTATGTACATATTTACAACTCTTTTTTAAATAGGTTAATTTATAATCCCTAAATTTTCTTAATAAGAGTACATAGTTAGTACTTCATTTTTGAGTTACCCCAGTTTGCATTTCTACCTAGATAAATTTATCCAGTAAATGTTGTAGCTTTGTTTATTGTTTTTGAAAGTTAATCTTAATTATAATAATTCTTGTTTATATATTGTTTATTAATTATGAGAATAATAGACCTGTAATAATTATTTTATTTACTGTGTAAACCATTACACAGACTAGTATTTTATACCTTTAAATCTTTCCTAATAGTTCTGTTTATTTTGCTCAAGTACTTTAGCTAAAATGAAACCATCTAAAATAAAAAGAAAACATTCATACAAATCATACATATAAACCTGTAGGAAATAGTTATTTTACATTCATGCATACTTCATTTGATTCTTGATCTGAAATTAAACTAACCTACTGTACTAGAGTACTACCTTTACTAAAAAGATGTGGAAAAATACAGTTTAGGTATTTTCTTTCTATCTATCAGTTAAACTAGGAATCCTTCTAATCATTTACTGTAATCTAGCTAGTTCATAACTTACTGTCTTTTCACAACATATACGTTTCTCCTAACTAACCCTAGTAGCAATAAGAACAGAGACATAACATATCATTGATTAAACATAAAATTTCCAGATAACAGTAAATACTTAGATAGTTGAATAAACAAATAGAACCTAGAAATATAGATGAGGTGACAATAGCTTAAGGAACCTATTCCTCCCAACCAACTACTGGAGAAAGATAGACTGCAATTCTCAGGACCCCCGAGTTTATCTCCTGGTCCACCTGGTAGAAGTACCGGGTGAGAGATGTATTTTAGTAATCCTCTACAACTCCATTGAGTGTTCAGCAGTAAGTCAGTTCTGCATGCAGCAGTATGAACTCAGCTTAGAATAGATGCACTAGTTCAGGTCTTCAGCACTTTTCCACTCAAACATAATTCATCTAGTCCCCTCCATCGAATTTTCCTTGTGCACTTCATTCACTCAAAATGTTCACAAATCCAGAATGAGCAGCCTCGGCTGTCTTCAATAGGAAGTTTTATTAGCATGCTAGGTCTTTTGGGTCAGTTTTCACTTAATGAGCCACCTGCTCTTGTTCCACTTTCTTGGGGAACATGACCAAAAAAATAGGGAAGTTGACACCTGCGGTCAGAACCCTAGATTTTTTGAAAAATTTAAATTTTTTTAAATGCATATAATTTCAATGAATGCAGACCCTAATTGTTTAATTAGTTACCTGTTACTGAATTCATATCTGAACTAACTTTTAATTATGTTTATCTTTATAGAACAATTTTCTTTTCAGTTTACTGATTTGTTTTGTTCTTGCGACCACAAGGTGGAACTGTCATGAGCAACTGGGCTTACTTAGCTTTCAAGCTAACGTAGAAGTTTTCCTTCTCTTACAGATTTACAGCTAAGAGGTTCGGGTGCTGCTTATCAAATTTCTTAAGTATTCAATATAAATTCTTCGCACAACATTTACTTTAGCAGGAGAATATAAATGCTAGTCAGATTCCATGGTTTATCGAGGTAAAGCATTTCACTGTTCTTCTTTTAAGATGTTCTAGAAAATAGATTTGATTCTACTAGTATTGATAACAGCTGTTTCCTTTCTTGAAGGCTTGATTTAATATTTTTACTGAGTACTAAATTCTCTATGTTTATACTAAGCATTCGAAAGTAAAATGCTTTGCATATTTCTTTACAAGCATAACAAGTATGGCAGAAATATAAGATCACAGGGTCTAGTTTTTATTTGTACAAACTTACTAATTTATGCCATGCATGAATTGGTTACTACATAGTGTAAACTACTAAAGAGTTTATATACCAACCTCCCACTTTCATTACTTTGAAGTTTTAAGGGGTTATAACCTGATTGCATTCTGCATTATTTACTTCATAATAGTGTTGGAGGTTCAAATCCCTCTGTACTATAACTGCTTGGAAAATGATATCCAGCTGTAGTTAATAAATATCATTAACAAAATTTGAGGTGAAACCTTTAAACTTTTTTTTTAACTTTTTATGCCAATATGCCAATGTGCCAATCCTACTAGCTCAATGTTAAGCCATTCAAAAGTAAAGAGACTAACACTAGTGTGGAGATAATTGTCATAAAACAAGATTATGTAAATTTCTTTCTAATTATAATAATAGGTTGGCTTCGAAATAAAATAACGTTGGATTAGTGAAATAAGGCCAAGTTTATAAAACAATAGAGGTCCTAGAATAGACCTCACCCTTAACAAGTCTAAGGTTTATCCATGATCCCAAAATTTAACATCTTTTACCATAATGCTTTTTATCTCCTTGCATATATAAATTACTTAGTAAGAAGCAATTCTACTCTTATTTAAGTTACAATTACTTGATTGTTAGAATAATTACTTGTGAGTACGATTCTTACTAAGAGAATAAAAATTATTATTTTCTTTTCAAGACATATCTTATAAAACTCTATCATCATCGTGATTATATGTTAGAAATGTTGCATAGTATAGTGCAAAGGATAATCAAAGGGCTGTATGATGATATAAAATAAAGGTAGGCTCGAATTTTATTTTATGAACACCAGATTTATAAAGTATAAGGGTCGTAAGGTTTTCTCACGATCTCGATGATTTGCAATGACTAGGGTTAAAGTGATGAAATCTTATGTTATTACCATGCAGCGTAAGTGATGGCTCGACAATGATTCAAATTAGGTTATAATTGATCCTTGCATTGTCAATGATTGGAATAATGCTGTGAAGAAAAACTCGCTGGAACTATATACTCTTACCCACTGCATGGGAAATATTTAACAGGCTACGTGGCAGCGTCTTGGCCCTGCATTTTCCAGTTAAAAGCTTAGGGTTTAACCTTCACTTGTCATTCTTTTCGTTGCCTCCGAGCCCTTCGACCTCTCTGCTACCAAACCCTTACCTGCAATGTCGCCTGCATTCATTGGTGGCAGTCTCCATACTTGCCGAGCTTCTGCATAAGCTCATTTTATACGTTTAATGGAGGTGTGCTCTTAAGAGACTGTTGTGTTGCTTGGCAAAGGGTTGTTAATCTTTCTTTAGAGTTTCTTTGTCGTGACTAGTCCATCGTGAAACCTTAGACTACATAGAGTTTCCCTAACTTCTCAGCCTGGCACTGCGAGTTGCGTTCTTGCATTTAGTGTCACTGAGCATAGGGTTACACCATAGAATCGACTTCTTAGTTGGAAGGGTAGTGGTGACCTGAGTGTAATGATTTGCTGTGGTTGCTGCTTCCAAATGTGGTTGGTCATTACTATGTAGTGACCTCCATTCTTCTTGCAGCCGATGAAATGTTGCTTTTCCCCTCACAATGATGGTGGCTTTGTTGTTCGTGTACGGTTGTGCTTCTTTATCATCTCCAGGTAAGGAAAAATACCATTATCCTTCATTCTTTTGCAATCTAGTTTTAATATAAATGTTTATTTTAAATAATGGGTTTTAACAATAATACAATTCCTGTAACAGGTGCTGACTTCGACCTTTCGTGCAGACAGAACCAGACTGGGACCGCTCCCTACTTACGGTAAGCCTGGTATAACCATGTCATCTTCCTCCTTGTTGGTCCCTCATGGGATAATGTAGTTTGGTCGTTGCGACCTGAATAACCCTTATGGGTTTTGGTTATCCTGGTTATTTGTTCCACTATTTTTATTAGTTGTTAAGACCCTTGCTTAGTGCAGGGTTCTCCGGCTTCGGCCGTGAGTGTACATATTGTCTTGTTTTGGAAAACTGTATTTATTTGATTATAATGAACAGGATGTAAAAGCCTAGTACTGCAAATTTTAATTACGGCCATGAAAGAAATACTGAGCAGTACTCTACAGTTGTTAACTCTATGGTATACTTTGAATTAGTAGGGTTTTTACCCTAATTTGGATAGAATGAAAAACTATTTACAGCTTCTTTTAATATTATCATTAATTTATATCATTCTTCTGTACATTAAGGGGATTTTTAGTTGCATTTTCAAATAATCGTTAAGCTCAATAAGTTGAGCATCCTGTCACTCTATGGAATAGATGTTGTACATTATTTTATTTGAATTTTTACTTGTAATGATATATTTTGTTAATCTTCTAATATATTATAGTTACTATACAAGGTTTTCATAATAATTTATTTTATTACAAGAATTTTAACAAGAGTATTATATAATTTATTTTTAACCCTCGGGGTATAATGACTCTATATTTTTACTGAATTAATTGAGTATCTTTTGGATACAGCTTTGAGTTTTGAAGATTAGGGAATAAAACATTGTTTAACTTCATATTATACTATTCTTATAAGAATATATTTATTACCCTTATTCTTTGTTCATTTACAATCATAATATAAATTAGTAATTTTGTTTCTGTGTTATTACATTTACTGTATTATACTTTATAGAAGTATTCTCTGTATTTTATGTTGTCTTGACTATGTTACAAAAATATTTAGAAAATAAATGTAAAAGAACTAACTATGTTCTACACTGTTAATATCTAAAAAAAAATATAAATAGGTCAGCAGTTGTAGCTTCTGTTTTAAGCTTAACTAAGTAGAACATAAATGAATAAAGAACATATATCACTTTCCAACAATATATTCTGCTAATAACTAAAGTACCTGTAGAAGTAAATAGAAATTCTAACTATTCTTCCTTCAATTTGAATATTATACTTGCAGTAGTTTAAATTGTAAAGAAGTTGACTGTAAAGCCTATTTATCTAACTTAACCTTATTCCAGTTGACTAATACACTCTTCTTTGTTATTCAAATAAGCAAATAAGAAAGTAACTATAGTATCAAGAACTGTTTCTCCACTTATACATACTACGATCAGTAAATAATACAATTTATTTCTCTATTTCTAAAAGACTTGACTGTTTTCAATACCAGTTAATACTACTCCTTATACAAAAGATATTTCTTCTGAAAAACCCCACAAAGAAAACACTCTGTAATTCCATTAACATTCTATTTTATATTTTCATCATACCATGTTTGTTCATAATTTTACCCATGTGCTGGAGTACGGTCTGGTAACTCCGGATGAGGAAAAACACAGTGGGTTTTTATTTCTCATCAAAAGATTCTATTATTGACAAACTAAGAACAACTACATCACTGAGCCATCTAAATCTTTATATCATAAGCAACAAACATAACATCCAATCATACACAGTTATTAAAATAAAGAATGTTAGATGGCAGAACCTATTCTGGAGCTTGGACAACAACAGCAATGGGAGGTCGTTCCTCCCTACCAACTCCTAGAGAGCGCTCAAACAACGACTCCTCAGGACCCCCGAGCTTGCTCTGGTCTCCTTGGCTGGAACTAGGTGCAGCAATATTCAAGTACCAGTCTTCAGTCTCAGTACAAATCCTAAACTTATCAGTAAGTTCTCCCAGCTAACAAGCTGTAATAGACCAAGTTATTGCAGATCTTTCTCTTAGAACACCTTCCTTACTGGTTCCCTTTTTCCCCAATGAATTTCCTGAATAGCATTCCTCCTAAATGATTCTTCTCTGGAAATTATCTGAGCAACCCCCAACTCTCTTCATTGGGTACTTTTTAAAAGATTGCCTAGGTCTTTTTGGGTTAGTTGTCATTTATTGAGCCACCTGCTCTGATCCCACTTTCTTGGGGGATCATGACCCCAAATGTAGGGAAGTTGCCACCTGCAACCTAGGAAGTGTTTGAGGATGTTGCCACTTGTCTTTTGCCCTCCACCTAGTTCCTTCCACCAGTTTGACCAGTAACCTCTTATTAACATCTCTCCCATGCTGTTGTCTCCATTTTTTATTTATTAATAATAAAATATTCAGAATTACATTCCACTTCTTTTGACTCTGCTGAGTCATCAGTTCCTACTTAGCATTAAATTTAACATAATGTCTTAGGAAATCAAATTAAAAAAATTAACATTATTTTACAAAATTGGGGTATGTGACACCTGGAACAACTAGAAGTAGTTTGATGATGCTGCCAAGTGTCAATCTGCTCTCAAGCCAGCCTTCTCCATCAAGTGACCAGTAAAACACTCATTTAATAGCTTCCCTAAGCTGTTGTCTCATCTTTCATTTATTTATTAATAAAATATTATGCAATTACATTAAATTATTCTTGACCCCAATTGGTCATTAATTACAAACTTTAACATAAAATATAACATAATGTTTCTTAAAACATACAATGTTTTGCAAATTGGGGCATGTGACAATACTGGGGACGTTCCTTGTTTTTCTTTGGGGTTTGGGGGCACAATGTCCTTGATATTATTGACTTTCTCTCTATTTCTCCACATTTTTGTGTTACATTTTATAGTATGTTCATCCATTAACACTCCCCTTTATTGGTTTGACCCTTGGCCTTCTTTTTACCATTGTCTTCTCTGTATAGGTAGGTTTTTGGCCAAAAGTTGCGTACATATGCAGATTTTTGGCCAAAAGTCGCATATACATGCAGGGTTTTGGCCAAAATCTATGTATACATGTATATTTTTGGCCAAAAGTCGTGTACATACGCAGTTGTTCTTTAAACAGTTGCATACATCCTCCTTTTGGTTGAGTTTGATGTTGTGGGAAGTTGGTGGGTGGGTTGTGAGTGTGGTTGGGTCTTCCTAGGTTCTGATGTTGTCTATTGGATGCTTCTTTTGTGACCAGAGACCGCTTTTTCATTGATTTTTCTTTAAAATTAGTTTTAGTCATTTATCCTTTTTGTTTTTCCAATAGTGCATTACTCTTTTTGTCTTGGTATCTTACTGGGCTTGTGTTTTATGCTGGCCGTAGAGACTGAGAGTTTTAGATGACTTTTATAACACTCCAAAGGGGTAATGGAGGGTCAAATCCGAGCGATCTCAAGGCATTTGGAAGGAAAAGTCACCTACAACAATAAATAGGTGTTTTTAGGGATGAACTTGGAAACATCAAAGTATAATATCAGTCCATGGGGTCCAAAGAGTGTGCAGAGGGACATGGAAGGCTATAAATATGTGATCAACCATGTGTGGTAAAATAAGTCGTAACACCCATATTCTACAATTGTTTCTATCCCTTCAACCAGGGAAATATGGTACACCTTGTTGTTTCTGGTCTCTTTGTTTAAGTCCCTCTGAATGGATTTGGACAACATGGTATTGCAATTCAAAAAATCCAATTCCCCTCCATATGGTATATGTAGCATAAACCATGTATTAGAACCGATGATTTCTAAAATATGGGCAATTAATACATGCAACATAGATTGAACACATACATATCTCAAGGAAAACATACTATCATGACACTTCAGTACTTAGAGTGTACTCACTTTGACCAACAACTCATAATAATAACTTAGATGAGTTCTCCAAAACCTTTGATATCTTGATCATATTATAGGCATGATTGGGATTAGCAAGGTGAAGTACATGAAGATTGGTAAGGGCTTGAGAGTACAATTTTAGGGGAAGAAGGACTAGCAACAAGCTTAATATTATCCATAGGAATCATACCTTGCTATTAATGGAATTTGGGACAGGTTCATTCCTCTCATATCTCCCATGAATAGAGCTCTTGCTTTGGATCAATTTTGTACAATACATATTTCATAGTTGGTTGTCCATATTATACAGCAGCAGCCTAGGTATCTAATAAATATCTGGATGTCCATAATAGATATCACCATCCTAGTAATTTTTCATCATCGGATTGATGAAATGATCTTGCCTCTTCCTCGCGGTGGCCATTTCTTGCAGGGTAAATCCACTTTAAGTTTCACAGTAAATCATCACTTATCTGAGATTTATTGTGATCACAATATATAATTGAGATGAATGTTTTTTTGGGTTATATAAAATTCATTCCAAACTTGCAACTTTGAAAAAATACTATAAAACATTGTAGTTAGCTTTGTTGGTTTCTTTTGTTGCTTACTATGCAAAAAAAAATATGAAAATCTTGTCACTAAAATCCTTATCTTATTTGTAGGAAGTATAAAGGGAAAACAAAACACCCCAATAGACAATGCGAGTCACTTGCAACTTTGTTCATCATATTTTGTTCATTTAATATAATGTAATAACTATGCCTATTGTTTCCTGTTTTTATTGTATATTTTTCTTATATGTTTAATGTTTTTTTTAAAATGATAATGCAACGAAATTACCTACTATGCTTTATTTTATGGTTTTCTATTGTGTTTTTCTATTTACTCGTAGAAAAATAGTTATTTGAGGGAAAATGTATGATCATGAAATTAACTAGTTCAAACTTACATATAGATATTGCAAATCTTGACTTTGCTTACAAAATATGGTTGTCATTCTCTCTAGATGGTCCCATTTCAAGAGATGTTGCAATATTTTTCTATGAGAAGAATCACCAAAAGACATAATTCACTAGAGGTTGGTTGCTTGGCAGAGTTGTCTTCCCAAGTGCATTTGTGCCCAAAATTTAGGCAAGCAATAAAAACCTGGTGGAAAAGTATTAGTGGAAGTATATGCCACACTATCCACCATCATGTGTATACATGATGTATATACATAGATAAAAATGTGCAGAAATCCGATACTATGCTTAATGTTTGCTGCTCGATGCTTTCTGTTTGCAATAAGCAATAAGTTTTCCCAAAGCATAGCTATCAAGTAGGGGTTGTTAAACAATTGACCTTCTATTAGAAACAAGGGACTGTCTTTTTATCTCTCTGTAAACTACAATGCAGTGGAAGTGCATGTTATTTCTGTCACCAAAATCAAGTGATACTTGAGCATTAACTTGTGACATTTTTTTTGCTACAATAATTTTATGTGCACTTTCACCAAAGTTTATAATAAATGATCTATTAATCTGTTGCATATGGTGTTCAATATAGGTAAGGAAACACCCTTCTTATTAGGCAATGACTTGAATTGTAGTGTCCCTTGGTTTGCCAATGGGAAAGTGAAAGAAGTTGAAAACTAGTTGACTAAATATTGCTTTATTTGCATAGAATCTCATATCGGTTTTGTAGTCATTCATCATTCTGTTTTTTGTAAGATCTTTTTGTCTAAGATATTTTTGTAGGACATTCACCATTATATAAATAAATTCTTTTTCAAAAATTCCCAATAATACCAGGTTTTACCTGAGATTTTCTTCTTTATTTACAAGTTAGTTATCTTCCTCAAAAAAAATAACTATATTATTTCAGGTCTTGTTTTTAGCCGATTACAAAATTTTAAATTGAGCTTTTCTTTACTTTGGGCCTTTGTAAACCTCTCCTATATAAAACATATAGATTGACCTGCTTTGTCATTTTCTGGTTTATTTCAAGGACATTCTTCATTATGTAATGTTATACTATGATCATTTGGTAATGTTATGCATAGTAATCATACAGAAAGAAAGAAAAAATTGTTTTGTTTTATTTTACATTATATAATTTCAACCAAACAATTATTTCATTTTTTTTTAATGAAGATAAGACTTTTTCTTTTATCCCCTTGTATATAGACATGCAAAAGTCAACACTCTCCCAAATCAATATCCAATAAATAAAGAACTAACTTCTTATAGCCAATATGAAATTGACGGTACCTATTTCATGTATACATGCCATGTTATGTTTTTCCTTTCATATTTGCATCGCATATTTTTCAATGTTTCGGCTTAATATTAGGTTTAAACGTTAATATTTAGGTTTTGAACTGTAATAATGTCTATTGTTTTCTCTACCCAAAAAACCGGGTATCTTTTATAATACCATTCACTTTCATTTCCTTAAAAACTATCATGAAAGTCTTTTACAGTTTTGTGCATTTAAGAGCCTTGACTACTGATTGACATTTTCCTAACTCTAAAAACTATATCACCCATGCTAACCTAAAAGTTTTCAGGATTTCTACACATTATTATAGCACAGAAGTCAACAAGTTAAGCTAGAGAGTTTTCAAAATTTCCAACACAGTTACCTTTAGTGCATAGGCTATGGCTTGATTTATTTTTCTTGACTCGGAATTTTTCTTGATTTATTTATTTTGGGTGGTGTAAGAATATTTCATTTAAAAGATAAAAATAATTATTACAAGTTATATGCAAGGCAGTATTAGAAACAAAACCTTTAAAAAACAATTCAGTGGGTAGGGATGTCCATCAAATTTAACCCCTGGTGCCAACCCCCGTATGCTCCTCAGCTTCACACATCGGTGGGCCCACAACTCTTCCAAACATACCAATGTTTCCATGCTTGGCAGCTCCTCGGAGCATTCACTAACACTTAGAATCCTAAGCTTTGTACACTGCGCCAACCCTGGTATGCTCTTCAGCTTAGTACAACCGTTGGCCCACAAACCCTCCAAAGATACCAATGTTTCCATGCTGGGTAGCTCTTCTAACTCTGAGCACTCACTAACACTTAGCTTTCGAAGCTCTGTACACAGCGTCAACCCCAATATGCTCGTCAGCTTCATACATCTGTCTACCCACAACTCCTCCAGAGAGGAGCACACCCTTATGCTCTTCAGCTTACTACAGCCTTTTGCCCACAAATGCTCCAAAGATACCAATGTTTCCATGCTCGGCAGTTCTTCTAACTCGGAGCAGTCACTAACACTTAGAATCCGAAGCTTTGTACATAACGCCAACCCCAGTATGCTCCTCATCTTCACACCGTCTGCCCACAACTCCTCCAGAGATATCAATGTTTCCATGCTTGGCAGCTCTTCTAACTTGGAGCACCGACTAACACCTAGAATCCGAAGCATTGTACACTGCGCCAACCCCAGTATGCTCTTCAGCTTAGTACAGCCGTTTGCCCACAAACACTCCAAAGATACCAATGATTCCATGTTGGGCAACTCTTCTAACTCGGAGCACTCGCTGACACTTAGAAACCGAAGCTTTGTACACAGCGCCAACCCCAGTATGCTCTTCAGCTTCACACATCTGTCTGCCCACAACTGCTCCAGAGATATCAATGTTTCCATGCTCGGCAACTCTTCTAACTTGGAGCATCCACTAACACTTGGAATCCAAAGCTTTGTACCCCTTATGCTCTTCAGCTTACTACAGCCATTTGCCCACAAACACTCCAAAGATACCAATGTTTCCATGCTTGGCAGCTCTTCTAACTCGGAGCAGTCACTAACACTTAGAAGCCGAAGCTTTGTACACTGCGCCAACCCTGTTATGCTCTTCAGCTTAGTACAACCGTTGGCCCACAAACCCTCCAAAGATACCAATGTTTCCATGCTGGGTAGCTCTTCTAACTCTGAGCACTCACTAACACTTAGCTTCCGAAGCTTTGTACACAGCGTCAACCCCAATATGTTCGTCAGCTTCACACATCTGTCTACCCACAACTCCTCCAGAGAGGAGCACCCACTAACACCTGGAATCCGAAGCTTTGTACACTGCGCCAACACCCTTATGCTCTTCAGCTTACTACAGCCTTTTGCCCACAAATGCTCCAAAGATACCAATGTTTCCATGCTTGGCAGCTCTTCTAACTCGGAGCAGTCACTAACACTTAGAAGCCGAAGCTTTGTACACAGCGCCAACCCCAGTATGCTCCTCAGCTTCACACCGTCTGCCCACAACTCCTCCAGTGATATCAATGTTTCCATGCTTGGCAGCTCTTCTAACTTGGAGCACCCACTAACACCTAGAATCCGAAGCTTTGTACACTGCGCCAACCCCCGTATGCTCTTCAGCTTAGTACAGCAGTTTGCCCACAAACACTCCAAAGATACCAATGTTTTCATGTTGGGCAACTCTTCTAACTCGGAGCACTCACTAACACTTAGAAACCGAAGCTTTGTACACTGCGGCAACCCCCGTATGTTCCTTAGCTTCACACATCTGTCTGCCCACAACTCCTCTAAAGATAGCAAAGTTTCCATGCTTGGTAGCTCTTCTAACTCATAGCACCCACTAACACTTAGCTTCCGAAGCTCTGTACACTGTGCCAATTCCCGAATGCTCTTCAGCTTCACACAGTTGTTTGCACAAAACTCCAAACATACATTCAACTGCAAAGGTACCTGCAAAATGTTCACATGTTTCCACCATATATATAAATATAACTTCCTGGTGCGACAAGTTCGAAAGTTTGTTGTGTGATATTAATAACAAGTAAACATAACAAATTTCAATTTACCTGTGAATCGTCTTTCCACAATGTTTCTAATTTGTTCCCCGACAGTCGAAGAACTCTTAAATCCTTCATTGGAATCCAGGAAGGCAGTGAAGAGTATGGACATTTATTCCAGCGAAGCCACATGAGATTTGAAAACTCCACCCTTCTCAAAAAGCGATGCAAGAGATCATTTTCATTATGGATCGTATTTTTAGTATCGAAAAGTTGCAACTTCATCCTACCGATAGCGCTAAATTCATCATCTTCATTGGATTCACTAAGAACAATCCTAATTCCGCGCATGTTTATTACCTGTCCATTCTTGAAAAATGATGGTTATTACATGTTCATTCTTGCAAAACGATGGAAGAACTAAAACATTGAACCAAAATTTTATGGAATATATAAAGTATTGAATGGTTGACCACATTGGCACATACAGCTGACATCTTCATTTTGGCAAAAATGATAGAGAAGCTAAAACATTGAAGTGGAAATTTATGGAATAATTGACTGAAAAAATTATAAGTATTGAATGATTGACCACATACCTCTGATTGCTGCAACAAATCGTCAACGACGTTTACATTCCAACGGCAAAGACGACGCGGTGAGTCTTGAACATTTCTTCCCAAAGCTACTAGATGGTCATGCATATGAATCACATTCAAACTATCCACTTCCACCAAACACTTGTTCTGTAAATTTTGAAGCCCCCGCCTTCCTCTCCACCCTGACCCGTTCCATATACTTATGGCCATGTCCCTGTTTTGTCCATTGAAAAAACATGCTATGTCCAAGAACATCTGTTTTTCCTCATCATTGAGTGAGTTATAACTTACTATAAATGTGTTATGTATCTTAGTGGGAAGTATTTGTTGAAGACTCTCCCATTCATCTTCCCAATCGGATATGTCTCTTTCATAAAGAAGTGCCCCAAATATTTTCAAAGATAAGGGTAATCCTTTACAAGACTCTAAGAACTTGTCTACCAGATATTGAAATCCTGGGAGAGGATAGGCTTGGCTGAATGCATGAGAGCAAAAGAGCTCTATGGAGTATAGTGTATCAAGCACACTTAGCTTATAAATAGATGATTTTTCAAGCCTTGACTTTCTGAGAACGTCCTTATCTCTAGATGTAATCAATATTATACTACCTGGATGGAGATCATGACTTTGAACAGGCAAAAGTGCATTCACCTGATCCACATGGTCTACATCATCCAATATTATTAATGCATTAGAAGTTTTGAGAGGCTCTTTGAGCATCTCTTTACCTTCATCAACACTTCGTATCTTCTTGTTCCAGCCAGTTAGGATCACAAGAAGTTCACTCTGCAACGAAATTAAAGAGCTTTTATGGTTCTTGACTTCAAATAAAAAGCAGGATTTGTGATGATCCGACTTCTTCCTATTGAAGAATAGTTTGGCTAATGTTGTTTTTCCTACACCGCCTAACCCCACAATCCCAAAGATCGGAGGTTTCCCGCCTTGTTGTTGCTGCAGTAGTACTGTCTTTTCAAAATCGTTCAGCTTGTCTTCCAAACCTTTTGGATAGTCGGTCACGTCCAAGTCTGGCGTTTTCACCTTTTCTGACAGAGATTCAAAGACTTCATCTAGCACCACCAGCTCCAAATCCTTGCTAGTTATTCAGAAGAAAATACATAGAGATAATTAGAAACAAACATCCATGCCCATTTATCAAAAGTAAAACTCTACCATGTCAAGAGCGAAGTTTGAGTTCTCACCCAATATTGCAAGCATCTAGCTCGAAACCGCTGATGTCTGCAACCTTAGAAAGTGCGGCTCTCCAATTATTGATAGTTTCTGAGTCATATCGGCCCTTATCTTCATGGTTTTGTAAGGCTCGAGCATAAATACCTTTTTGGCCCCGCTTAGTCCACCTAACCTCGGCCGGCGTGACACCATAGAAAACTGGAATGATGGGATTATTTGATTTCAACATGAGTACGAGCTCATGTAGGCACCACCATGATTCAGCATATCGCGGAGAAAAGATAGCTACATGCACTGAGGCCGAATCAATAGCCTGCTCAATTTGAATAGGAAAATGGGATCCTGGTTGCAACTCATCCTGATCCAGAAAGGCCCTGAATCCTTTTCCAGTAAGGCGCTTGTAAAGATCCCTGGCGAAGGTTTTCTTCACATCAACTCCGCGATGGTTTAGGAATACCTGATACCGCTTATTGTTGTAGGAATGAGCAGCGGTGAAGGTGGATTCAGCCATTGCCAAATGCTAAATACAAATGGGAACGATGGTTGATACAAGTTGCAAAGGAAGATACGTTAGGAGTCTGAGAAGTCGACAGAAATTACGCGTAAGCTTGCAATGTCAAGGCGGATCATGTGCGGTGAATATCCACCCGGTGATATATATTAAACTGCGGTGAATATCCACTCGTTTGAAGTGCAACCTGTCATCTTCTGGCGCTGTCACTTTGCTATGTCATTAAAGCACGTCCTTAAATAGTAATGTTGCAATCCTTGCAGAGTTTATTCCCACTGGATCAGTTTGAGGCTTCCTGCGGCGCTCGTTTTGACTTGTAAGACAGTGCCAATAGCTTCACTCTCCCATTAAACTCTAGTACTTCATGGAACCTGCATACACATATGACAGCCTATCAAATACAAATTCTGTTTTCAGACTTGCCGTTGTATAATGAATGCACTTACCAAAGATTTATAAACTATGTAATTGGAAATATAAGGAGCTTTCATTTTTAATGGTTGCCTCGCTAACGTTTTGCAAAATCCTCCCGGATTACTGCAAGATAGGGACATATGCACTCACGGTATCACTGACACGTATTCTTCTACAATAGACACATTAGTGAAATCAGTTTGAATGTATCGAAGGCCTCAAAATAGGCTTATGCACTAGTAAAATTCGATAGACACTTGCCTTCGAAGCAGTTGGATGATGAAAAAAAAAATATGTAGTATGGAAACGGTTTTTAGTTTTTAATGTTTTCATACATTTTAATCATAGTTGACATACAAGTTATCGAAACTTATTTTATATATAGCCACAAATATAGGGATTATAACTTTTATAAGTTTTTACTTTAAAGAAAGAGTTAATCTTGTATAATCAATGGGGTCGATGATAATCTTGATTTTATTGCCATTTTTCATCTCCTATGAGGTTTTAGTTACAACTATAATATAAGGGATGAGCTAATTCATGTGGTTTTTGTTAATGTTTTTTACTTCTTTATGTTTTTTCTCTTCTTATGTGTTTTTAATTATTTTATTTTTATATATATTATTGTCGTTCCCAATCTACCTTTTCTTTCAAATTTGGCTCCCTTCACCCCTTGCATAGAGACCTTTGTGGGATATTTGGCTCCCTTCCCCTATTGCATAGAGACCTTTGTGGAGTGTGCAAATAGTTAGCAAATAAACTTGAGTTTATTGCTCAGTGATAAAATTTCACCTCGACCTCTTTTTCTTTCTACTTCTCTAACTGTGGCTAGAAAAGTCTACAACTTGTAGGTTTTACTTTCACAAGTTTACTTCGACCACTTGTCAGTTTACTTCGACAACTTGCTTCGACAACTTGTTTGTTTTACTATGACAAGTTTACTTCGACCAACTTACTCTACTAGCTTGTTTTAGTCGAAACTTAGAAATGATATTTCTTAGTCTAAAAGACTTAAGAAATTACAAACGTTTTTCACAGAATTATAAAAACATATAACCAAACATGTCGACCACTCTAGTAAAACCCCGTAAGTTTATGGATTCCTTGATCTTTCACTCAAACCGTAAATGTAAACAACAAATCATTATGGAGAAAATGTCACCTAAGTCAACATGCATTTCAACCATAAACTATTTGATATATATATATATATATATATATATATATATATATATAACTTTCGAGAAATAACAAAAGGATAACTTGTGGGCTCTGTGACAGATTCTTTACACAAAATTTATCTCTCGGAGTTCTTTCTCTCTTGTGACTTTGACTTACTAAATTTACAATCTTCTTCTTCTATTTATAGGCAAACTAAAATTGCTCCTACATGAATCTAGTGACTCAACATTAAAGTCTGTAATAACTATCCACCTAAAAAACTTAGCTTCATAAATTAATTCTACTGGTTTTTATATGACAGTCCTGAACTCTTCATCTTGGCAGACTATATGACATAGTCTGAACTGATACGGACTCTGACAGAATCGAGTGATATTTGATACGGCTCTGCAAGTGATTAATATTTCCAGCACTCCCCCTTAATTATGAGTAGATGGGGATTTTTAAAACAAAATTTTATAAAATTATTCAGAGCTTAAAATTGCTCTGAGCATGACAGAGTTCACTGTGCAGTACTTGTCATTCCAAGATAACTACGTAGATATTGAAAAGTATCCATTGCCAATGGTTTTGTAAAGATGTCTGCAAGTTGATATTTAGACCTGCAAAATTTTAAACAAATTTCTTTGTTGTTCACCAATTCTCTTATGAAATGAAACATTGTGTCGATGTGCTTGGTTCTCTTGTGGAACACATGATTCTTGGATAATGCAATTGTTGAATTGTGTTATGATATTTAGACACTTAGGAGTTAGTTAAGATCAACTTGTTATAATATATCCATTAGGAAAAGTTTGTTTCTTTAGTATGCATTAGTATGCATTTGTAAATATCTAATCCGACGGTCACGATATGTTCTAGACATAGAGTGATTTGATGAATCATATTTTGTTATATCATACCTACCCTTAATCCGTGACTTAACACCTGATTGGTCCATGATATCTATTTAAAGAGCATGGATGGTCATTGGATAGTTGATTGATTATGATAAGCTCATTTGTAACTTTCTTTCTTTTGCATAATCAGCTGCCTCAAGTAATTATTTGGTTGGGGTCGTGGATTGTTTCCTTCTAGAGGGTTTAAACCACGTGAAAACATCGGTGTGTTGATCTGTGATCTATTTATGTGAGTTGTTTCTCTAAGTTTTCAGTCTTTTGGGAGTGCCATGTGTACCCGAGCATGGTATCAGAGCATTTATGAAGATCCGCTTTCGGTTATGATCTAGAGCTTGAACTGTTGTTGCCAAAACTTTGAAAGGGTTTCTGTTTCTATAGCTTATGTGCATTTTTGGACTATGGGAGGTGTTCCATTGCGTTCAGAGCGTCATTTCCATTGGGAAATAGTTTTCATTTGGTCAAAAACGGTTTCTGTTTGGTCCAGATACGCCCATTTCTCCAGATCTGAAGGTATAATGTTACAGTGAGGTTTTTTTTCCTCATATTTTATCAGATTTATTATTAGATCTATTTTTTGTTTTTATTTTAGATTGTTTCCTTTCCTATCTATGTATTCTCTTTGTCATGCATGTTGCGCAATCGCGGTGAATCAGAAACAAAAAGGAAATGGTTTTTCTCACTTGCGTATGCTCTTTGTCGTGCATCTTGTGCGATCGCAGCAAATTAGAAACAGAGAAAAAACATAGACTTTCCAGGAAAGGGGGTTCTTTTTTGTCAATTCTCTATCTGCCACGTCACTATTGGGGACATCTTCAACATTTTCTTTGATCAAGCATAACTTCATCATACGGAGTTTGTTTTCTGTGTCGTTTTTTTTAAACAACCTATTTTTTCGAGCTCTTCGCATCTAGACTATTGGTTTCTATTTTTACAGCCATTAATTTACAATATGGACACCCCTTGTGATATTCTACTTACTAGTTCCAACTATTTCTCATGGAAATCTCGTATGGAGGATTTTCTACGAAGCAGGAGACTTTTCAGAATTACCTTAGGGAAAGAAACAGAATCCACTGATGATGATAAAAAAAATAAATTGGGAAAATAGATGCAATGAAGCTCGTGGATTTATTGGGTTGTCAATCTCTATTGATTTGTGATTCTACATATCTGGAATTGATGAGCCTGATAAATCTTGGGACAAGCTGGAAGCTGTGTTTGATAAACACAATGAAATTTGAGGTCATCAACTCGAAAATGAGTTGATTTCTTTAAATCCAAGTGATTTTTCATGCATTCAAGATTATTTATCTAAGTACAAAACTCTTAGACTCTTATGTGCATAATGCAAGATTAAGAGGGAAGACAAGCAATGCATTTATCATATTCTTTCCAAACTTGGACCTGCTTATTCTGTTTTTGTGTCTATATTTTACTCCATGAAAGAATCCTTGAATCCAACTAGCTATATAGAGCCTAGTCTTGAATCCTTTTGTGATTCCTTGATTAGAGAGAAATATAAGCTCATACATCTTGGAATGATTAGCAATGCTGATACATTTGGGAAAGCCTTATTGGTCCAACAGAAAGAGAAGTCCAAGCCTCCCAAGAAACAAAATTTCCGTAATAATAAGCCAAACAAGGGTCTCAAACCCTCTCAGTCAACTCCTTATTTAAAACATGACAAATGATCCAAGCCAAACGGAAAGAAGACCGAGCATCATTGCAACTATTGTGGGAAAGATAATCATGATGAATCTAAGTGTTTCAAGAAGATGGTAGCCTTGGAAGCAGCAATGAAGAAGCACCACATTAGCCTCGATTCATCTTCAGAATCTACCTCTCATGGAAATGCACTTTGTGCTTCTAGTTATTCTTATACTGCATCTTTTTCTTCTACTTCAAATGAATGGCTCATTGATTCTGGAGCATCTTATCATATGGCTAAGGATCAAACCATCTTTTCTACTATGCATGAATGTAACACCAAACAAATATTTGTTGGTGATGATAGATCTCTAAGTGTTGTAGGATCTGGAACAGTTCCAGTAGATAATGGTCATTTTAGTGATGTACTATGCGTTCTAAGAATTTCTTGCAATTTGTTGTCAGTCTATCAAATCACTCATTCTGGTGAAAGTAAAACTGTAATGTTTACACCTCACCAAGTCGTAATCAAGTATTTTAAAGATCCTCAACATGTCCTAGCTACCAGAATTGTTGATGATATTACCAGGTTGTACAAATTTAATAACTTTGTGTCATCACCTTTTCCTTTAGTTTTTGTTGCTCATAGTGATAAGTTGAGCAAAATTTGGCATGAACGATTTGGTCACTTAAATTATTGCTCATTACAACAACTATGTAAATATAATATGGTGACATGTATTCCGATGGTATCTTGCAGGGATGGTGTTTGTTCCAGTTGTGTACTCGAAAAACATCATCGAGAAATTTTTGACAAACGTGCCTCTTGGCACACCTCGGTTCCCTTAGAGCTTCTGCATAGTGACTTGTGTGGCTCTCTTCCATCTGCTTCCTTTTCTGGTTTCAAATATCTCTTAACTTTCATTGACGATTACTCCAAACGCACTTGGGTTTATTTCCTAAAACTTAAGAGCGAAGTATTTAACATGTTCTTGGCCTACAAGGCCCTTGTTGAAAAACAATCTGGTCATCAAATTGTTAAGCTAAGATATGACAATGGAGGAGAATATGTTAACAAAAATTTCACTACTTTCTGCATTGAACAAGGAATCTAGCAACAACACAATGTTCCATTTACACCACAACAAAACGGTGTAGCTGAATGAAAGAACCACACTTTTAAAAAATGGCTAATTGTATGATCCAATCTAAGGGACTAAGTCTTCAATTTTGGGCTGAAGCCATAAATTGTGCCAATTACGTAGTTAATCGCACGCCCACTAAATATTTACAAGGTATCACACTGGAAGAAGCATGGAGTAAAATTAAACTAGATGTAAGTCACTTCCATGTGTTTGATAGTGAAGCATGGGCTCACATTCTAGATGAAAAACGAAAAGCATTATAGCCTAAAAGTGAAACATGAATATTTGTTGGATATTCTAAAGATGTAAAAGGTTATTGTTATCATCAGATCTGCTCCAACAAAATTTTAGTTTCTGGAAGGATCCAAATGTCAAAGTGACCACTCAGGTTTCAAGGGCCTTCTAGAAGCACACCGTGGTGGATACATGGAATCGTCACAAAAAGAGAAAGGGCATGCTCCTCTTTTATGGAGAGCCTCTCATTCAGAAATGTATGCAGATTATGGAATGAATGTGTGTGATTCACAATCTGTCCTTTCTTCTAATAGTTTTGACACTCTTAACACTCTTGGATCTGGTGTGTTAGGGGACAAACTAATTGAGTGAACATTATGAAAGCGGTGTAGATGATATAACAAATCCAAAACATTTTATTATTTGGAGTACACATATGAATACTCATATTCATCTAGAGTACGTCGTGAGCTTTAAAGTCTCTACCCAAGAACAAGATCGTGTTGGATCAAAAGCAGATCATTGTACAGATAGTATTTTGGGAACTGCAAAACATTTAATGCTGGATGGTCCTTGGCAGCAAGAGATGGCAAGGAACCAGCAGTCTTATCCAGTCTTGGTAAAGGAAGACAAAAAAGAGATTCGGGGGCATGTGGAATTACCTGTAAAGATGCCAACTTCTGCATGGATGCCTTTTCCTATGTTGTTTTTTGTCATTGGAAAGCACCTGTCTAAATCATTTATCGATTCACTTGAGCATCATTATTCCGATTTCAAGAATAGGAGAATATCTCGAGAAGTCCTTATAAAGATGGTGAGAAAGATTGCTGGAGATAGGTTGCTAATTGCTGCCATCAAAAGCATCAAAAACCAGAAAAATGGTATGGAAGGATTCAAAAGCGTGGAGCATGGTCGACAACATGTTCTCAACGTTGAAAAAGTGCACTCAAAAAATGATTTCACTTCATCCTTGAATGAGGAAAATTCTATGGAAGGTTTAAAAAGTGCAGAGCATAGTCCACATCCTGTGCTTGTCTCTGAGAATGTGCACAAAAATGAGTTCACTTCATTCCTGAATTCCGCCATTGTAGTTCAGGGAGTATTGGTCGTTCTGTACATATTGTGAACCTTGATCAGGATGTAGAGAATTTTAAGTATTTATTAGCTATTGATATTAGGGAACTTATATCTTTGGAAGATTTCACGAGAGGAGCACCTACAGAATTTGGTGACAAGGCTGGGGTACCTGCAGAATTTCAACCTTCATTTAGAAGCTCGGGTGGAAGACCAAGGTTTGGTCGTGGAGGTGGTAGCTATGGTGCTGGACCATCTCGTCCAGCCCTCGAGTAATGGCTTTAGTTTTATCTATTTTTCTCTTTAAATTTAGTTGAAAGTTCTTATAAAATCAGAACAAGTCCATATAGCTGTCAATACATGGAAATCACCTCATTTCCAGTCATCTAGGGAAATAGTTGACAGGGAAACAAGAACCTCTAATACAAATACAAAGATCTTGTCTGATCATAATGAAATGGATATTGATGGCACTTTGCCTGAGAACTCTGACATGCGGCTTTAGGATGGAAGTGGTCAGATTGCCCTTGTGACCAATCTAAATGATATATCAGGTGTTAACTCTTTAGTCTGACCTGAGGATATAGATTCAATCACAATTTTTGTTTCTAATGTTCACTTTGCAGCAACAAAAGAGGCAATAACCAAGCATTTTAGTCGATGTGAGTGCTTAAAGTTATCATTTTAATTGATGCTGCAACTGGCCAGTCGAAAGGGTCAGCGTACATTGAGTTCTCTTCAAGAGAAACGGCTGAAATTGCGTTGACTTTGAATGAGACACCATTTATATCATGGATGCTATTGGTTTTATTCATCTATATGGGTTTCCAATCAGAGTTCGTGGCTCCATTTAAGTTTTTAGAGTTATAGTTTGATTGTGAAAGCAATTCTGTTTGTTGACAGATGTCTCTTTTAGTTTACACTTGTATTAAAAAGCTGCTTAAAATGGATTAGCCTTTCTATTTTTGAAAGGGCTTGATCCTTAGAAATAGGATCTTATAGTTAGCTTAAACAAACAGATATTTAGTATTTAAGGAGAGTCTCTAGATGAGACACAGGGAGCTCTTCCTCTCATAAGGAAGAGGGGGTTGGCAATTTTGGAGTTATGAAAGCCCAGTTTTGATCACTGTCTGTATAACATAAATACTCTACAGCTTCAGTACAGGTTCTATCTTGAATGAGCATGATTATGATTTTCCTATGTGTGTTATGAATTGTTTTTCTGGTAATTTATTATGCATATGGTCCATTGAATTCCATTGCAGTAATTCTTATTTTGAAATACAATTATCCTTATACTTTCAGAAAACAGAGGCAGTTTCACTTCATGACTTTATGATCATAGTTACCTAGATATTGGACCTTGTGTTTGATTTTATGTTATACAGTTCCTGTTTGATTCTCCTATAGCTCTGATTGACCTATCGGCCTATTTCTTCAATAATGCTTTGATTTTCTTATAGCTCTTATATTATACCAGCTTACTTCATTGATAATTGTGTGATTTTCAAATAATTATAATTTCATACCAGCTTGTTTTTCAGTTTGATTTCATTTGATTTGTACATTTTTGAAAAAGATTTCCTTAATCTTGAATCCCTGTAGTCTAGGTTCAACTTTAGGGATAACATCTTCTGGTGTCGTTGTCGGGGATGGACAAAGGAAAAGATATCTTCCCCGGGAAAGAATGACAAAGATCAGATCCAGCTCTTGATGGTGAACAGGAGCAGGGCATTAGTTTGACCACAGATTTATTCACCGGGCAACTCCATGTTTGAAGAATCCAGAGGCGATTTTACAAGATGTCAAAGCGTTTTGAAACTATGTTGGCATAGATATTTGGTCCGCCCAATTTCTCAGATGTTCCTGGATTTCCAAATATAGTACCTATCATGGATGAATGGGGAGATTTTCTTCCGCTATTTCGAGAAAAGGAAGAGGACAATCCGACACATCATGTAATTAAATTTCATCAATACATGGCTCAGCTGAGTATACATCATGAAGATGTAATGATGAAAATGTTTATGTATTCATTAGATGGTTGTGCGAGACAATGGTACATAACTATTCCTCCTTCCAGTATTTCCTCTTTGAAATATTTTCATGATGCCTTTTATTCATATTGTAAGAGGATTTACCCAGCTGAGTGTCTTTTTGAGCAATGTTGTAGGGGATATGCATTATATATCCAGGGTTTAGAAGTAGATTCTTCCAGTAGTAAAGATGAAGCTGGTGGTTATGCTATGAAGAAGGAAGAAGATCCATTATCTTCCTCTAATTCTGTTTTACATCAAGAAATTTTTCAAAATTCTGATAATAAGGTTGATGATAGCATCATAGAACATAAATCTTCATCTTTAGAAATCTATCAGAATGTTCCATTTTATGATGTCAAAGACAATGAAGTTCTAGATTGCGATCAACATCAACCGATTCACTCTGAAGATATCCCAATCTATGATGAGTATTCAGATGAAAAAGAGCAGATCTCTACACCACCTTTTGTTGATTTGAGGAGCAACCAACGGATGTATGGCAACTATGAATCAAATTTTGATGAGGAACAACATTGTGTGGAAATCAACCATCCTGAATCTGTAAAAGACATTGAGCAGCCATATTTGCAATTCAATTTGCAGGTAGTTGAAAGTGGCAGCCATTATGAGGAAAAGAATATACAGGGATATTTTGATCTTCAGCAAAAGGTATTTCCTTATAGCTTCATTGATCCATTTGTTGATTATATGGAGTCTTTGAGCAGCTCAAATGTCAGATTGTTTTTGTTAAATGGAGGTTGGATTTTCCCTTCTTTTGAAATGAATTTTGATATTCCATGGGTTCCTTTATTCATCATCTCCAAATCAGAAGTTTTAACAGTTAGTCAAATATTTGTATGGCTTCATTGGAAGCATGATTTTAACTGATCAAAAGAAAGCAGATGATTAGAATGGGAGCTATAAATAAATAAGCTTGATGCTTCAAGCATTTCCTTAAGTTTGTACAGTGTGATCAGATTGTTGTGAGAAGATTATTTCAGTTTGCAGAGTAGTTTAAAGATTCAGTCAGCAGTTTGTTTTAAAGATTTTTAAGTAATAGAGACTTGTGAGGAAGAATCCAGCCCAATGAAATGGAGAGGCACTTGGTCTACTTGTTCTTGGAAGCTCATAGGGAGCATGCCATCCCCAAACAAAGCCAGATGTTATCATCAGATCTGCTCCAGCAAAGTTTTAGTTTCTGGCAGCATCCAAATGTCAAAGTGACCACTCAGGTTTCAAGGGCCTTCTAGCAGCACACCGTGGTGGATACATGGAATCGTCACAAAGAGAGAAAGGACCTGCTCCTCTTTTATGGAGAGCCTCTGATTCAGAAACGTATGCAGATTATGGAATGAATGTGTGTGATTCACAATCTGTCCTTTCTTCTAATAGTTCTGACACTCTTAACACTCTTGGATCTGGTGTGTTAGGGGACAAACTAATTGAGTGAACATTATGACAGCGGTGTAGATGATATAACAAATACAAAACATTTTATTATTTGGAGTACACATATGAATACTCATATTCATCCAGAGTACGTCGTGAGCTTTAAAGTCTCTGCCCAAGAACAAGATCGTGTTGGATCAAAAGCAGATCATTGTACAGATAGTATTTTGGGAACTACAAAACATTTAATGCTGGATGGTCCTTGGTAGCAAGAGATGGCAAGGCACCAGTAGTCTTATCCAGTCTTGGTAAAGGAAGAAAAAAAAGAGATTCCGGGGCATGTGGAATTACCTGTAAAGATGCCAACTTCTACATGGATGCCTTTTCCTATGTTGTTTTCTGTCATTGGAAAGCACCTGTCTAAATCAAGTATCGATTCACTTAAGCATCACTATTCTGATTTCAAGAATAGGAGAATATCTCGAGAAGTCCTTATAAATATGGTGAGAAATATTACTGGAGACAGGTTGCTAATTGCTGCCATCAAAAGCATCCAAAACCAGAAAAATGGTATGGAAGGATTCAAAAGCGTGGAGCATGGTCGACAACATGTTCTCAACGTTGAAAAGGTGCACTCAAAAAATGATTTCACTTCATCCTTGAATGAGGAAAATTCTATGGAAGGTTTAAAAAGTGCAGAGCATAGTCCACAGCCTGTGCTTGTCTCTGAGTATGTGCACAAAAATGAGTTCACTTCATTCTTGAATGCCGCCATTGTAGTTCAGGAAGTATTGGTCGTTCTATACATATTGTGAACCTTGATAAGGCTACAGAGAATTTTAAGTATTTATTAGCTATTGATATTAGGGAACTTATATCTTTGGAAGATGTCATGAGAGGAGCACCTGCATAATTTGGTGACAAGGCTGGGGTACCTACAGAATTTCAACCTTCATTTAGAAGCTCGGGTGGAAGACCAAGGCTTGGTCGTGGAGGTGGTAGCTATGGTGCTGGACCATCTCGTCCATGTAATGCCCCCGTTTTGACCCCATTGCATTAAGTGTACATGATGTATATATTGTAGTAATCATGGTGCAGAGCTAAAGGCCAAGGCCCCACCATTGATTGGTTATGCTGTGTTTCAGATTGTTATTTTGTCACCGATGGTATATCGAGGCATGCGGTATATCTTAAGTTTGTCATCATGTAAATATGCATATTTAATTAAAATGAACACAATCAGGTATGGTCGCGGCAACCAAATTGAGAAGGGGCATGATTTTCACAAGGATAAGGGTGGGGAAATTGTCAAATCTTGAGCCATGAGGAAAAATATCCATGCGTCATCTTCCCTTGTTTTATTCCAACCACTTTCATTAAGAATGGTTGCTGGTGGATGAGGTAGTTATGGTATTTGGTAGTGGGGTGGCAGGACTGTCAGTCCTCACCCACACACACACTCCACCACGGTTGACTTCCCGATGGCAAAAACCACCTCCATCACTCACGTGGACATCCCACTCTCTCCATGCCTGTGCTGAAACACTCACGCACTCTCCACTATGCAGGATCTCTGTGGTCTATTCGTTCTCCACCATTGTCTTTTCATTCATGCGCATAGATGGGTGCTGTTCGTTTTTGCGCATGAACCATTTCCTATTCGTTATTCTCTCACGCACAGGATTTTCCTGGTTTTACCCACGCAGTTTTTCCTCTGCGGATTTGAGAATGGTGTGGCTCCGTCCTTTACTCACGGGCTGATTTGTGGGTTCTGCATTGTGGTTGTTCATGCACCGGTCGGGAGACTGTAAATTCGTCCCCAGTGGGGTCTACGTACGTTTTCCCCAGCAGCTTGGATTGTGCAAAATGGGTCGTTGTTCCCCACGTTGTTGGTAATGTATGCTGATACGTTTTGGAGCTGTTGTTTCCCCCATGTCATGAGCTGTGTTTGTTGTTGCATTTGGGGACTATTGTAATTATCTTGGGATTCGTTTTCCCTTGTTAAGTTGTATCAGCTGATTGATTGCATGCGTGCAGTGGTTGGTCTTCGGACTGTGTTGGGAGCAGGGATGGGGGCTTAGTTTGCTTGATAAACCTAGTGACTGGAAACCACATAGACAGAGCTAGATGGCTGGCTTTCTTCTCCACAACCCCTGAATAGCACTGGAAGGGAATGCAGGGCCTGAGGGACTGTGTAGCAGAGAAGGGACTGATTCCTTGTGTTGGGTGTGTGTGGGTGTCTTAGAAGTCAGGCTAGTTCTGGTGTAGGTGTTCCTAGCTCTGTAATGGGCTCACCAGCTTAGCATTTAGCCTTTCCCAGCCCTTGAATGGCCTGATAATCCCAACTGTGTTGGCTTGGCTGTGTTTTGTGTATCCTTGGCTATGTGTAAGCCTGCTTGTTCCCTTATTCCTTAGAGAATCATGCCCAGCTCGGGGGTGGCAACGTTGCTAAGAGATTAATGAGCACGTGGGCCTATGGTTGGGAGGAACGTTGCAGCGATGTAGCTGGTTGTGAAACGAGCTCTTCATAAGATAAGTGATCTTGCCTATTTTACTTCTGCAACCATATTTACTGTAAATGATTATGATGAACATTTCGAGTGAATGCTTGTTTGAATGAATGTTGCTTCCGCTGTGTATGATAAATAATTGCATGTGTATGAATTCACATGTTCATGGGGCTGGTAGCCCGGATGGTTAACTCCATGGTCGCGTCCTATTCACCGATCGGAGGGATGGGGACGTGACAGTCCAGCCCTCGAGTAATGGCTTCAGTTTTATCTATTTTTCCCTTTAAATTTAGTTGAAAGTTCTTATAAAATCAGAACAAGTCCATACGGTTGTCAATACATGGAAATCACCTCATTTCCAGTCATCTAGGGAAACAGTTGACAGGGAAACAAGAACCTCTAATACAGATACAAGATCTTGTTTGATCATAATGAAATGGATATTGATGGCACTTTGCCTGAGAACTCTGACATGTGGCTTCAGGATGGAAGTGGTCAGATTTCCCCTGTGACCAATCTAAATGATATATCAGGTGTTAACTCTTCAGTCCGACCTGAGGATACAGATTCAATCACAATTTTTGTTTCTAATGTTCACTTTGCAGCAACAAAAGAGGCAATAACCAAGCATTTTAGTTGATGTGAGTGCTTAAAGTTATCATTTTAATTGATGCTGCAACTGGCCAGTCGAAAGGGTCAGCGTACATTGAGTTCTCTTCAAGAGAAACAACTGAAATTGCGTTGACTTTGAATGAGACACCATTTATATCACAGATGCTGCTGGTTTTATTTATCTATATGGGTTTCCAATCAGAGTTTGTGGCTCCATTTTAGAGGCTCCATTTAAGTTTTTAGAGTTATAGTTTGATTGTGAAAGCAATTTTGTTTGTTGACAGATGTCTCTTTTAGTTTACACTTGTATTAAAAAGCTGTTTAAAAGGGATTAGCCTTTCTATTTTTGAAAGGTCTTGATCCTTAGAAATAGGATCTTATAGTTAGCTTAAACAAACATATATTTAGTATTTAAGGAGAGTCTCTAGATGAGATAGACGGAGCTCTTCCTCTCATAAGGAAGAGGGGGTTGACAATTTTGGAGTTATGAAAGCCCAGTTTTGATCACTGTCTGTATAACATAAATACTCTACATCTTTAGTACAGGTTCTATCTTGAATGAGCATGATTATGATTTGCCTATGTGTGTTATGAATTGTTTTTCTGGTAATTTATTATGCATATGGTCCATTGAATTCCATTGCAGTAATTCTTATTTTGAAATACAATTATCCTTATACTTTCAGAAAACAGAGGCAGTTTCACTTCATGACTTTATGATCATAGTTACCTAGATATTGGACCTTGTGTTTGATTTTATGTTATACAGTTCCTGTTTGATTCTCCTATAGCTCTGATTGACCTACCAGCCTATTTGTTCAATAATGTTTTGATTTTATTATAGCTCTTATATTATACTAGCTTACTTCATTGATAATTGTGTGATTTTCAAATAATTCTAATTTCATACCAGCTTGTTTTTCAGTTTGATTTCATTTGATTTGTACATTTTTGAAAAAGATTTCCTTAAGCTTGAATCCCTGTAGTCTAGGTTCAACTTTAGGGATAACAGTTATAGACTTCTTCAACCACATTCTCATGATATAATCATTAGAAGAGATGTTAAATTTGATGAAAGTCTCTTGTCCTATGAGCCTAACTCGGCGGTTGTGCCATCTTTGGCCTGCGAGCCTGATTCGACGATTGTTCCTTCTTCTACTTCCAAATTTCTTAACAAATTTCCAACTCCAGTTTTCGATGAGGATAGTGAGGATGAAAATACACCTCCTCCTACTCATGCTCTTCCAGTTGCACCAGCACAATTGCTTCCTCGATGGGTCCATTCAACATGTGAAGTAGTTGGTGATCTTGTTGGTGATCCTAGAGATCAACGTCGAAAACGTTCATTAGAGGAAATTTGAGGTCTAAAATGGGCCTCCTAAGGAAAATAATAAAATAATGGTTAAAATAATAAAATAATAGTTATTAATTTTGGAGGAAGAATGAAAAAAACTACTTTTTGTGTTCATATTTTCGACATATCTCCCTATGTTTTTACTCAAATTCTGAGTGAGAGAGCCCGTTAGATGCATAATTTAATTCTGCATCCAACGAGTACCCACACTGCATACTTTTGATGGACCCCACTACCCCAAAAATAAGAAATACCTGAAAAAATGTGATGATGACATCATCATCACGTTTTTTCAAGTATTTCTTGTTTTTGGGGTAGAGGGGTCCATCAAAAGTATGCAGTGTGGGTACTCGTTGGATGCAGAATTAAATTTCGCATCCAACGAGCTCTCCCGCTTAGAATTTGAGTAAAAACACAGGGAGATATGTCAAAAATACGAACAAAAAAAATAGTTTTCTTTTATGATAAATATGTCAATTCAACCATTATGGTTGACTCATTTTATTGAAATTCTATTGGTTCTTGAATTCCAACTCACAAAATTTATTGTTGGCGCATTTTCTTATAAGGCCCATTTTAGACCCCAAATTTCCCACAAATTTCCTCTAATACTTAGTTCTAGCGAACCTCTTCTCTTGTGGCTCAAGTTTCAGAGAATCACGATCCAAAAACTTTTGCAGAAGCTTCAGGAAATCCATATTGGGATATAGCAATGGATGAAGAATATCGTTCTTTAATGGCGAACAATACTTGGGATCTTGTACCTCTTCCAAAAGGAAGAAAACTTGTCTGATGTAAATGGGTCTATAGAACTAACTATGCATCAGATGGAAGTGTTGAAAGACTTAAGACAAGGTAGTTTCCAAAGGTTTTTCCCATGTTGAAGGAACTGATTACAATGAAACCTTTGCTCCTACTGCAAAAATGAACTCCATCTGCCTTGTTCTTTCCCTTGCAAGCTTAGATAACTGGGAAGTCCATCAAATGGATGTCAAGTTTGCATTCTTACATGGTGATTTACAAGAGGAAATTTACATGGAACAACCTCCTAGATATGTTTAGAATAACTCCAGCATTGTCTATCTCCTTTATAAATCCTTATATGGCCTTAAGCAAGCTCCTAGAGCTTGGTATGCCAAAATGGATAGCTTTCTACTTGACACTGGTTTTTCTAGATTCCATTCTGACCCCAATGTCTACACCAAGAAAGTAGGAAACCATCTCATCATACTTGATCTATATGTTGATGACCATGATTCTTACTGGTGGTGACCCTAAGATTTTAACCCATGTGAAATTCAGTCTTAAGCAAAATTTTGAAATATCAAACTTAGGACATTTGCATTATTTTCTTGGTCTCCAAGTCTTGCAAACCAAAGAAGGAATCTTTCTTTCTCGATCTAAGTATGCTTGTGACCTTCTTCGTTGCTTTCACATGTAAGATTGTAAACCATCCCCTTCTCCCTCCCAGTCTCGAGTCAAACTTTTTGCCACTTGTACTTCACCGAAAGTAGATGCCACCTTATATCGTCAGCTTGTTGGTAGTCTCTTATACTTGACTCATTCCCATCTTGACCTTTCTTTTGTGATTGGTTGTGTTTCCCACTATATGCAAACACCTCATGAAAGTCATTGGAAAGCAGCGAAAAGAATACTTCGATATATTTGAGGTACAATTCAGTTCAGGATTCATTATAGTACATGGGGGGATCCTTTGTTGGTTGGTTTCACTGATTCATATTGGGCCGAAAATCTTGATGATTGAAAGTCTACTGCAGGTTATGTTTTGATTTTGGGATCTGGACTTGTCACTTGGGCTTGTAAGAAAGAACAAGATCTTGCTCTTTCTTCAGTAGAAGCAGAATATCGAGCCATAATTAATGCCAATCATGAAGCTTTATGGCTTCGTCAGATCCTTTCAAAGTTTGGGTTCGAGCAGCAGCAGCCTACTCCACTTTGGTGTGACAATCAAAGTGCCATCAAGCTTGCCAAAGATCCAGTTCTACATTAATGTAAGAAACACATTGAGCTACATATCCACTTCATCTGAAATCTTGTTCATGATCGCATTCTTGAAGTGCTCTTTTTCCCTACAGATGATCAACTTGCGGACATCTTCACCAAGTCTCTTATAGAAGCGAAGTTTTCTAAACTTTGATCTATGTTAGGAGTTCAGGAATTTTTCATTAAGGGGGGATAATCTCTAATTCCTCCTTCCTTCTCCTAATAGTGTCACTTTTGTAAATCCTTCAATCCTATCCCAAGTTGTTCTTAAGGGAGGATGTTCATATATTTAAACGCTTAGTAGTTTGTTAAGATCAACTTGTTATTATATATCCATTAGGAAAAGTGTGTTTCTTTAGTATGCATTAGTATGCATTTATAAATATCTAATCCAATGGTCACGATATGTTCTAGATGTAGAGTGATTCAACAACTCATCTTCTCTTAGATCATACCTACCCTTGATCCATGGATTAACACCTGATTGGTCCATGATATCTATTTAAAGAGCATGGAGGGTCATTAGCTAGTTGATCGATTATGAGAAGCTCATTTGTAACTTTCTTTCTTTTGCATAATAAACTGGCTCAAGTAGCTATTTTGGTGGGGCTGTGGAGTGTTTCCCTCTAGAGGGTTTAAACCATGTGAAAACATCTGCATGTTGATCTGTGATCTATTTGTGTGAGTGGCTGCTCTAAGTGTTAGGTCTTTTCGGACTACCCTGTGTACCCGAACAAATTGTTGTTGCAGAAAATGGCTGTTGGTTCTTGCTCATTCTACGACAGGTCTTTCAAAATTCTCCGTATCCAGACAGCTTGTCATGCAGCACTTGTAGCTGCAACATAATCTGATTCTATTGAAGACAGAGTTACTATGGGTTGTTTCTTTTAATCCCATGAAACAACACCCGTGCCAAAATGAAATGTGCACCCAGATGTGCTTTTCCTGTCATCTATGTTTCCTCCATTGTCACTGTCAGTGTATCCAGTGAGTTTAAGATTTTTTGAGGTTGAATACATAATGCCAAGGTCTTTTGTGCCACTTACATACCTCAGAATTATTTTACCTTCTTGCCAATGAGAGTCTTTTCGTGACTTCATGAATCTTGAGATCAAACTTACTCAATACATGATGTTTGGTCTTGTAGCTGTTAAATACCTAAGGTTTCCAACCATCCTTTTAAACAACGTAGGATCTACAATCGATCCATCATCATCCTTGCTCATTATAAAACCGTTATTACTGGTGTGGGGGATGTCTTGCAATTAAACATATTAAATCTTTTAAAAACCACGCTTGCATATTTTGAATGTGATATAAATATACCACTTTCACACTGCTGGACTTCAATGACCAGGAAAAATTTCATAAGCCCTGTTACCAACTTATTTGTACCATAGTTGGATCAGCTGAGGAGCCGCCATTTGATAAGCATGGTACATGTTTGTGTTCCAGTGCATTGCATGATCTAGCCCTTTGTGCCTAGCCAGTTTTGGCTAGTCAGTTTCTGTTTTGAATAATTTTGACCATGGCCCTGCGAGGTTTGTAATAAAATGTGCTAGTAGGGTGTGTTGCAGCTACAACAAATTCCCAAAATTCTAAAAAAATTTAGGACCCTCCTTTGCTTGAATTATTTTGTTTTTTCTTCTTGAAATTGGTCTAAGAACTTTCAGAAAGACTTGCTTACGCTCGGATTGAGCTACTCATTGGGTTGATTTTTCCTCTGATGCCTAAAATAATCCACTTTTGATCTAGCTTTATCGTTGCCCTTAAGCACATTTGAAACGTGCTTGAATCGGAAGTTATCTTGGTTTTAATCTTCCGCCGTTGCGGGTGGAGTTTTGCTTTGGTCTTCCGCCATTGCTGATCGAATTTACTTCCAACTTCCGACCCTTTGGTTTTTTCACGTCGGATGCTTTTTGGTTCCGCATCGGAAGTGCTTATGTTATTTTCTTCCGCTGTTGTGGGTGATTTCTTGCTTGACTTCGATTTCTTTCCTCCCGTCCCGATTGGAAACTTTTCGGTTTTGTCATGATTTTTTCTTCTGTCGTTGCATACGGAAGTACCTTTTCATCTTTCGATTGGAAAACCGTCCGACGTCCGATATTTTAATCGCTACCCAATGTATAACCAGAGCGGAAGCTTTTACGATCTCTTCTTCCGTCGTTGCGGATGGTTTTAAGCTTTCATCTCCCGATTGGAAAACCTTTCGACGTCCGATCTTTTGATTATTTCCCGCCATGCATGTCTCTGCGGCTGGGTCTACGCTTTGGCCGTCCGCCGTTGCAGAAGGAAGATTACTCCCGACCTCCGATGTGAAAGCTCTCCGATGTCCGATATGTTCCCGTGCATGTGATCAAATATATATATGGGGACGGTATTGGGTTTTTATATTGTTTTTTCTCGTTGCCAAACACTGTCGCCATAGAGCTGTCATTTTCTTGAGCCAGCGAAGGACCCTGCTGTCGGTATACTTGCATCCAGGTGGAAACCATGGAAGCTTGGACGTCGTCAACCCGCTCATCGTCCCATTGATTGAGTTGCGTTTTCCAGGTAGGATCCTCGTCATTGTCTCCCATTCCACTTGTACTGTTAGTAGTTTTATACGGTAGTTTGTTCCCCCCAGCCGTTTTTCTCATCTCACTAGGTTTTACACCTATACGAGTGGTGTTTCTATCTTATTTGGCTGTAGGAGGGTAGTAGAACCTTTAGAGCAGCTTGGGTTTTTTTCCCACCGCTGTTTGTTTGCAACCCCGCGCAGAGAGGAGAAAGGGGGTTTGGTGCGGACGGCCATTACGCCGGCCGCACTGAAACCCCTGTGTGAAGATGTTGAGTATGGGTAGGTTTGTGGCCATCTCTCCATATCAAGTTTGAGCTGTCTGGTGCTTCCTGTAACCTTTACCCCAGCCCTTTGACCTATGCTGTCCCGCGCAACCCTAACCTGTGAGAGGAGGTGTCACGGTGTTCGGTCTATTAACCAAGAAATCGCAGGGGTAGCGGTGTTGTTAAAAGCTTCAAGGATTGCATAGTTTTCCCCTATCCATCTCGCGCATTGATTTGTTAATGGCACCCGCAGAAGATGGAGACTTTGGACATGTTAATGAAAATGTTGTTCACCCATTTTTATTGGCAGAATTTTCAGTAGTAGATTGCTATTTCTATTTGTGACATGTTTTGCATCATGCTAGATATAGACAAGGTCATTAAATGCTGCACTTTGATTTTAACAGTCCTGATTAGTTAGGCCATTTTAGGCTATCCATACCCACACATTTTTACAAATTGTTGTTAGGATGCACATAAAAGAAGTAAAACGCTGCACATTTTCATATAAATGTCTACAACTTAAATTGCTCAGTGTTGCAATGCTTTATATGGCAGGAAGAATTCGAATCCACCATGTCAAAGAGGCAGAAGAAAAAGGCCCCTGTGGTCGAAGAAGAGCTAGAAGTAGAGGTTGTCACAAAGACCGAATACATATATGAAGATACTTAATGTGTTTCTAGTGTTGAACCCGAGTACAAATGGGGTGAAATATATAGATTGATTTCCCGTAGGGAAGTTCCCGATATGGGCTTAGAAGAAGAGCCCATCTATGCTAACATAGAGAAATCCTCTATCATGAAGGTTGCTACCAGACCAGAGCTGTTCCCATGCTCTGAGGTAATTGGATGGATTCTGCCCCATGCAGATATAGCCACAATGATCCTGGGGAACGTTGAAAAGCAAGGCTATGCTACTTATAGCCCTGGATACGTAGCCCTGGCCTACCACTTACCAGAAGCTCAGGTGTTCTTATCTGATGACTGGTTAGAAAACATTAGAATGGACCTTATAGAGACCATGAAAAGAATGATGTTGACTGGAAAACATTTCAGGAACAAAGTGACAGGGGAATATGACACTGCAAGTTTAAGAGTTCCATATAGATTCATAGCTTTAATGCTCAACAGGATATTTGGAAGAGCTCATGGCAAGTTGTTCAAACTGGAATGGGTACCTATTATTTTTTACGTTGCATCCCAAGGAACAGTCTTCAACTGGGCTAGCCTAGTATCAAGCAGTCTTTCTTCTTGCTTGGCCGCAGCCTTGGGAGGAGAATCCCTGAAAAGGTCTGAATTCTATATGAGTTCAATATTGATAGACTGCATACTGTGCAACTAGCCTCTCCCTGGTCTCAGGTGCATCTGGGACAGGGAAAGAATGCCTCTTTATGCTGCATATAAACCATTGTGGACCCACCAGTACCATAGCCATTACAGAGAAGTATGTGAGCACTTCATTATGCCACTCTACACACTCATTTTCCAGAAAGAGTGTGACTGTATGTCAGAGGGGGCCATGCAAGTAATAGAGGATTATGCGGACTACTTCCTGACAGAAAATGGCATGTATTTCAGAATGTTTGGTGGTACAAGAACTCCTTCTCTACTGCCCAAGTACGCAACCGATTATGTTATACACAAGGAGGTAGTCAGACAAGTATTCCTAGATGGAATAGGCAGTTTTCTGTTTGAGCATAAGAAAACTGCTTACCCTCCCTTGCCCTTCAAACTAGGTAGCTACAGGTTCACCAAGGTGAAACAAGCTGATGAATTCGTACAAGAGCTGGAAAAGTTCCATTTTGGTGAGATGCCTTTCTGGAGAAATGATACTGAAGGGAAAGTAGCTGAGCACTGTAAAGAGCACAAGGTGCATTTTGAATATACCCACCATTTTGATAGGGAAGAATCTGTCTTCCGAAATGCCCCAAACATGACAGCACTGAAGAGAAGATTCAAGAAGAAAATCACTACCATAGGTGGGAAAGGGGATGAGCAGGCTAAGGCTGAGGAAGAATCCAGAAGAAGAAATGAAGAATCCCAAAGGTTGGAAAAAGAAGCTGCAGAACGACTGCATGTGGAAGAAGAAGAGAAAAGAAGAGCTGCCCAAGAAGCAGTTGAGAAAGCAAAGGAAGCAGCCCAAGATGTAGAGGAAGCAGCTAGAAAAGAAGCAGAAGAAGCAAAGAGAAAGTTCGATGAGGAGCTCCAAATGCAAGAAGCTGAAAGGATAAATTTGACACAGTAGTCAGCTTCTAAAACAGCAGCAGAGCAGACCCAGGAAGTGGAAAACCCTGAGGTTCAGACCTCTCAAGTACCTGCTGCCAGCACACCCATGGTCCCCACACTTAAGCTGGTCCCTTTTGTGCAGGAAAAGGGAAAGGAAATCTCGGATTTCAACACTGTATATTATGATAGAGCAACAAAGAGAATAATAAAGAGAACAGAAAGGAAAGTAGAAGCAGGAAGTTCGCCTGGCATGCCTGGCAAAATGATAACAGATACGGCTGTTATGTTGGGAACAGACCTAGATCCGAGATTCACCCTGAGGGCTGGATCTTCTTTTCTTCATGCCTCAGAGGAAAATGTAGACAAGATCATAAAGGACTTGGAACAGTCCAGGAAATCCTTTGCTCAGTTGAAAGATACACTGAGGAAAGAGAGAGAAGAAAGCAACAGACTCAAGAGGAAATATGAGGATATGCAAAGAGAAATGAAATCCTCTAAAAATGAGTTACAGGCCCTCCAAGTGGAGATACAAGTCATGGAAACCACACAGGAGTCTCTGGAAAAGGCACAGAAAGAGTTTCAAGAGCTCAAGAGTGAAAAGGAAAAGCTACTGACAAAAGTGGAGGAGCTAGAAGACTAGCTAAAGATCCTCCTGCAAGCCAATGATCTGCACACCCAAGGACTGAGAAAGGAGCATCAAGAGCAGATCACTTCTTTGACAACTGCCCTAGAGGAGGCAAGAGAACAACAGATCAACCTCCAGTCATTCAAAGAACATGTCTTGGCCCAAAAAACCAAGATGCTGCAGCTACAAACTGCTGTTGAAGATGAGAGATGTAGAGTGCTGCAGATCGACGGTCGACTGGAAGAAATCTTGGAAAATGCTTCTTATTTTGTTGACAGATCTCAGGACGTCCTCGAAGTTCTGACTGCAAGGATGGCAAGGGTGGAGAACAATGAAGAAGTTCCAGCAGAATTGCCATCCAAAGATAAACAAGCCCTCAAGCGGGACTACGACCTGATAGAATTTGCTATCAACACTGCAGAAGATTTCAAGAAAACAGTCAAGAAGACAAAGGGAGCCTACACAGAATTTTTTAGAAGAACCCTTGTTACTTACAACCGATGTCAGGTAGAAGCCGAGCAGAGGCTATATGAGTTCCCAGACCACAATTCATTTGTGGAAATGTTGCAGAAAAGACAGCAGGATGAAGAAGCAAGAATACAGCGCATTAAAACCCTGGATGGCCAGATTCTGAGAAACGAAGTAGGCCACGCAGCCGTTAGTGTGCAGCTCTTAGAAGACCAGCTACGATTGAACGCAGCCAGAGTGGAGGCCATAAAAAACCAGGCTGAAAAGTTTGAGATAAATATCCAGTTTTTAGAACCCAACTCATTTGAGGGTATTGCTTCTGAAGCTGCAGCATGGAAAAAGTTTCTAGAGGCCCAAGTGGGTCTCTCCATGTGAAGGATTGGTCATTTTTTTGCATTTGTAACAATTTTGTAAAAAGAAAAAAACTTTTGAGAAAAGGTTAAGCGTTGGGAAGCCCAAAGGTCACTTTGGGTAGCCCAACCATCTTACCTTTTTGTATAAATGTAATAGACTAAGAGAGAAGGAGGAATTTTTCCCAGTAGGACTGGTGAATACTTATTGTAAGAAGAACTATTTCCTTTTGCAATAAAAAAATTTCAGTTTGCCTGATTGGAGAAATCTTGGTAGATTATTCAAATGTTGTACCATGGATCTGCTGAAGATGAACTATTTTGATTTCAGTTTTGCATCCATTAACTGTGAGACCGTTCTAAATTATTGAACCTATGTTCTTACTTGAATGCTTTCCAGTTTATTTTGTGAAGATTTCTACCATGAGTAATGGATGTTGTTAATAAACAATTAGCTATCTGGTTGTGAAATATCTTTAAATGGTTCATGCAATATGGGAAGAAATATTAGCTAAATATAGTTTCTCTTTATGTTGTATGCGCGCTTCACATTACTCATAATAAATTTCAATTTGCTCCCTGGGGATAGATAGATAGGTAGTTAGTTCTATTTCATGGCTGCATATGTGATGCAGATGCACGTGGGCCTAAGACGGGAGGTAAGAACCTGCGCATCACATTGTTAATGCTCTCTGCATCCTCATCACCCTGCATTGTTAGTTAGGCATTTGCATTGCATACATTAAGTCAAAAATACAAAAAACTCGGTGGATCAGGCCGCAACCGGTAAAACCTTTGTTTTTGTTACCTTGAACTACGGTAGCTGGACCGCAAACCGGACAGATTCTCTACACCAAACAGTCAACGGGCTAGTTGGGAACGTTGATTGGGGAGAATCCTTTACTGTTGTCGCCTGCGATTTTCCAAGCCTCAACAGGGTGTTTTGAGTGGTTCGGTCCCCTAATACGTAGAATTTCAACTAAGGTATTCCATGGAGGTTTTTTTCCCTTGACAATTATGCTTTGCCTATAGCCGAGTATAATTGACGAGGTTTTCTTTTGCGTCCTCCAAAGCTGGAATGCCCGATTTTGAATTCTGGGCCTTGGGGGGTCATTAGAGCCCAACTGAGTATGTATAAACCTACTTGATATTATTAGAATAGACTATGGTCATGTCCTAAGTCACTAGGACCCTCAGAAAAAATTCTAATTTTTTTTTACTGAACACGTCAATTTTTGGATTTTTATTTTTTTTAATTTTTCCTAAGTTTTTAATTAAATTTTTCCATAACTTCAATGGAAAATTTAATTTTGTAATAAGTCAGTCATCCAGAACCTGAATTTAGTGATTGAAGGCTCTAACCTTAAGCAAAAAATCATTCATGATCATTCAACCAGCTATCTCCAAGTTTCAAAAGTTCATTCGGCCTCATAATTAATAATTTCTCAAAAAAGTAATTTATGGAGAAATTATTAATTAAAATATTGAAAATGAATATTTTGGAGAAAATAAAAGGCTAAATGACACGGCATTGGGAATTTATGATGATTCAACTCGGCACAAATCCTCTTCAGTCAACAATCGGAGAGCATTAAAGATACATACAGTTAGTAGACTTGTCATCTCCAACTAGACTCATGAATTTGGTGATTTGGAAAGTTGTGATTGGCCCGGTGATCATTACGGAGTGAGGTAATAAATGGAATGAAGGCTTGGTGCAAACCCTAAGAATTTTTGGCACCTAACATTACCACTCCTCACCTCTTCAAGCTCGCACGCCTCCTCACAGTGCTCACACCCCTCCTTATTGAAGCATTGTGCTCTCAATAACCATCAGGATAGCCTCACGTGTGGTTATCCTGATGGTTGGATTTGGATGTTTAGGGTTGGGAGTGGGGGCGCCTTGCCTAGGTGGAGGCCACCCCTCACTCACACCAACTTTTTCTCAGGTTTGGGCTCTCAGTTATGTGCCGAGTCGGTTAGGTTTGGGTTTTTGGTTTTAGGGTTTTAACACTCTCTCATTGTATAAATAAAGGCCCTTTTAGCTCTATTGGGATCAGATTTTTGGCATAGAAACTATGGAGAATTTCTATTGTAACATTTTGCTTAAGATTTAATAAAGTTGATGACTTTGGAGGTCAAAGTAGAAGCTTTATGTTGGTCATGATTCGACGTGTGAGGTGATACCTTTCTTTGCTCCCTTCTTTTTGGATTCTTAAGCATTTGGTTGTATAAATTTTGAAGGCTAACAATCTAGCACTATTTCGTATAATCTATGCTTTTCTCTTGAATTTGTGTGCTTTCAGGTATCATCCGGTATACAAGGGATTTTTTATGGTCAACATTTATTCTGTAGGTTCCATAATGAGTCATTTTCTTTCAAGAAAAATCAAGAAGCATAAGTTTCTTTGCCTCATCCATCAAGCAAAAGAAGTTCTTTTCGGTTACTTTTCTCAATTTAAATCTAAGTTTCTCCCTTCTCAATGCTTCTAGTGGTCACCTTGTTCGGAGGTTGATCCCACCTTGTGTTGATTGTTGGTTGATTTTCTTTTCTTCTTCTAGGTTGGATTTGGCCTCCTTCCGCCTTATTGTGTGATTTTCCTCTTTGTTTTCTTCGCTGCCCTCTTTTTTCATTTTTATTACAGCCATTTTCCTCTTAAGTCGCTGCCCCATTTTTACCATTTTTTTCAGCTCTCTGATTGTTTAGTTCGCTACCCTATTCTTCGCTTCTTTTGCACCCAACTTCCTGTTTTTGTTTCTCCCTTTTCTCCTCTTTTCCTCTTTTGTTCTAGCCCTCTTTTGGCCTCTTTTTGCTCCTTTCTATCTTCTTCTTTTTTCCCTCTTTGCAAATTTGAAGAAAAGGTTCTCAACAAAAAGATAAATCACTCTCCTTTTTACATAAAATCCATTAATAAAGTTTCATGTTAGTCTTCTAGCTTTATTTCAAAAGTCCTTTCAAGGGTTTAATTCTCAAGGCAAATTGTAAATCTCAATAAAGTTTCTCTTTTTGTTTGAGTGGACTTTTTAAGCCCCCACTCTTAACCTCCCCATTTGGGGAGGTTTGTGGTGTTCTTATTTTTATGTGGTTAGATTAGATGTGCTTATGCTTAGAATAATCTCATTATCTTTCTTAGAATACTAATTGCTAGATTAGCCCATTTTGTTTCATTACTAAGTTGATTACTTCATCTTTTAAATTTTTATTTTTCAATAAGTAAATCATCTGTTTAAAGTAAAAATCTCTTGAATCTCACTTTGTGGATCAAGAGTGCTCTCTATCAGAGAGTTGTCTTTTATTTCATTTTTTACTTACCCCCATGCTCTCCCGATTAGGGCCTAAAAACATGAAATAGATTCTTGGTAGATTAGTCTTTTTTACATTTTTGTAAGTTAATTAATTAATCTCTAAAGTCTCTTGAACTTGCCGTAATCCAAGTCAAGAGCACTCTCTATCGGAGAGGATTCCCACTGCATATCCTTGCATCAAGCATATATTTTAGCTAAGTCTCTTGAACTTTTGTCATAAGACAAAATCAAGAGCGCTCTCTGTCAGAGGGTTTTAATCAATTTACTTAATAAAATTTTGCAATGCACATTTCCCTGCTAATTAATTTATCTCATTGTTTCCTTGCTGGAGTATGCTCTGACCGACCTAAAAAATTGGAGTACCCAGAAATGACATTGGATTGTTAATCTTACAAGACTCATCATAATAAAATTTTACCCTATAACCAACGCACTAACATTGTAGAAAGTTTCCTAAGTCATTCCTAGTAAAGGCATCGAAACTCCCCGCTGTCTAGAGTCTTAGCTAGCTGATCAATCTTCATGATACCAGCCTGAGATACTAGGCGGGCCATCTTGTTTCTAACGTATTAACTTGGAATATTTTCCTGGCTGATCTTTTGATACCTTTCGTTGAAGCCCAAAACAATACCATTTAAAAAACATTTAAAATATACCAAGATCACTCACATACCATCCACTAGATTTATTTCAAGACTTGGTTTATTTCTTTAAGCATTGTAGAGCTTCGACTCCATAAGGCACTGGTCTATTAATTTATGCGTGATTGTTACATCTAGATCATTTGTCTTTAGCTTATAAAATATTTATCTGTGAATGCATCTTTATCACAAGTATTGATATATTGTTCATCTTTTCATCCAGTACAACAACATGGATTGATTTTGTTGTATGTTCAAAATTCATAATTTTAATCATCTTTCATCACAATAACTCCTAAACAACATCAAAAACTTAACTTAAACATTGAGCCATAGAAAACTCTTTGTTAGGGACTAACCCCTTGGCTTCGTTAGGAGTTAGCCTAAATGGAGGAGCTAGGAGTAGGTGACAGTACCCAGCTCTGTGCTTGCCCCAAAGATCACACCTCTCCCACTTTCTCAAGTGAGGAGACAACTTTTAGAATATTTCTGCTACTGGTGTGTGATCGACGGACAACAAGCCCCAAATCAGTCATTTCAAATTCACTTTCCATGACTGCTTTAAAATATTATATGCTAAAGTCACCAGTAAATATTAAAACATCTACATACAGGAAGAAAATTAACATCTTACCTTGCTCATTCACTTTGGTATACAAATTCGGTTCACTTTCACTTTTGTGAAATCCATTTTCAGTGACATTGGAATCAATCCGACTGTACCAAGCTCTAGGAGCTTGCTTCAAACCATAGACTGCTTTTTTCATCCTGTACACTTTATAATCTTGACCTAGAAATTCATATCCTTGTGGTTTTTCCGCATATACTTCCTCTTCTAGATATCCATTCAAGAATTTCGACTTACCATCCATTTGATGAACAAGCCATTTGTTTTGTGCAGCAATGGCCAAAACTGTTTTAACTGTATCCATGCGTGCGGCAGGTGCAAAAGTTTCATTGAAGTCTATGCCGATTTGTTGTGTGAACCCTCTTGCAACCATCCTTTATTTGTGCTTTTGCACATTCCCATCAACATATTGCTTGGTCTTGTAAATCCATTTGACAATGATTACATCTTTATCTTTTGGTACATCAACCAACTCCCATGTTTGATTGTTATCAATGCATTCTATTTCTTCATCCATGGCTTCTGCCCATACTTCTTCTTTGACAACTTATTCAAATGTTAGTGGATCATATATAGGAGAAAATAATTCAAAGAGAGAGAATGAATTTGGTGGACCAACTTCATATATTTCATGCAGACTTCTTGTCTTCATTGGTTCTGTCGATGTCAACCTCGGTGAAATGCTTGATGGAGTTTGTTGTCCTCTTGGTGTACTTGACGACGTAGCTTGAGATGCAACTTGTGTCAATGTTCCTTGTGCTGAACCATGTCATGGTGTCATGGGGGTCGATGGTTCTGCGACCGATTGAATTACATGTGGTGTTTGAACCACTTCCTTCGCTATGTCATGATTATCGACATTCGACACAATCTTGACATTCATGTCGACAGTTCGATCCCATGATTCATTTTCAACATATTGAACATCTCAATTGATTATCACTTTCCTTGTGACATGATCATACAACTTGTATGCTTTTGTGTCTTCAGAGTAGCCAACAAAAATACATTTTTGTCCCTTGTTGTCTAGCTTCTTTCTCAGCTCATCTGGAACATGAGCATATGCAACAAAACTAAAAAAATTTAAATGAGTAGCACTGTGATTCATACATGTCCATGCTTCTTGAGGAACTTTATTCTTCACACTCTTTGTTGGACATCGGTTCATGATATATACAACAATTGCGACCGCTTCAGCCCAAAATTCATTTGACAAATGCTTGGCTGCCATCATGCTATGCACCATCTCCATAATTGTTCTATTCTTTCTTTTGGAAACACCGTTTTGCTGAGGTGTATACTGTGCAGTGAATTTCTTTTATATGCCATGGGTCTTGCAAAAATTTAGAAATTCATTAGAAACATATTCACCTCCTCTGTGGGTCCTTAATAATTTGATGCGGTGTTCACTCCGTTTCTCCACGAGTGCCTTGAACTCCTGAAAATAACTAAATGCATCATATTTATGTTTCATAAAATATACCCATGTTTTTCTTGAGTAGTCATCAATAAAAGTGAGAAAATAATTCCAGCCACCAATGGATGATGTCTGCATTGGACCACAAATATCAGATTGCACAATTTCAAGTGGTGTGCGTGCTCTATATGACTTTTTGAATGGAAAAGTATCTCTATGGTGCTTTCCAAAAATGCATCCTTCACAAACCCTCTCTATTTTGTCGATCAGTGGCTATCCTTTCACCGTATTCTTTGTGTGCAGTAGCTTCAGCCCACCAAAATTTAGATGTCCAAATCCGAAATGCCACAACCAGGATTCATCTTGAAATTTTGTTTTAAATGCATCCTGAAAATCAACGATGTCATTTTCTTTCTTGTCGAAGTGCTTGAATAATTATTTACTTTTTTCCTTGAACGCAGCTCCTGTATTTGTCTTTCCATGTCTGGAATTATGCTTAATGGAAACAAGCGATTGCTTGTCATTGGCACTTTTGCTATCAGCTAGTTGCTTGGACACTTGTCTTTAATCACACAGTGATCATCTTCTATGTAGACTCTATAGCCATTTTGTATCAGTTTCCCAATGCTCAACAAATTATGTTTCAGACCTTCAACATGATAGACATAAGGAATATACTTACTCTCCCCCTGTTTGGTTAGAATACCAACGGTACATTTTCCCAAAGCAGTAACTTGGACATTATTTCCAAGTGTAACATCAGTTTGAATTGAATTATCTAGGTGGGAAAAAAAAATTAAATTGCCATTCATATGATTGTTGTAGCCTGAATCTAAGTACCATATGTCATGTGGACTTTCTTGGACAACATTTCATTCAATTGGAGATGCAAATGCTATTAACATTGCACTTTTTGGAGTGCTAGTGTTGGTAGACTGATTTGGGCTTTTCCTTCCTTAGTCATATTGTTTCTTCCTGCATTCATATGCATAATGACCAAATTTCTTACAGTAATGAAATTGAATTTTTTATTTATCAAACCTATGACCACTTGGTTGACTTGGATTCTAATTCTCTCCTCTACCAGCGACATTTGTAGGACTTCTTCCGTGTCCTCCTCTAGAAGAACTTCTTCCTCTGCCTTTGGAGTTGTTTCTCTCCCTGCCTCTACCACGACTTATGGATGACTGTGCTGCGGATGCACCTTCCAATGATGCATGTGTTCTGCTAATTCAGTGTTCATGATTGATGAGTAAAGCTTGCAACTCATCAATGGTAAACACCGACATGTTTGTGTGTTCTTCCAAGGTCACAACCAAGGATTCAAATCTTGGGGGAAGACTTCTGAGAATTTTTTCAACCACCCTTTGATATTCTATGGTTTCTCCATGAGATTTCAGTTGGTTTATCAAACCAACAACTTTGGTGTAGAATGAGTCCACTGACTCTGATTCTTTCATGGAAAGAGATTCAAAATCTCTTCTCAGAATCTGCAACTTGGAAGTCTTTACCTTGTCCAAACCTTGATAGGTTTTCCCCAATGTGTCCCATGCTTTCTTTGCGGTAATTGTTGTTGCTACTCTTGGAAGTATACTTTCATGCATGGCTTGATGTATGTAGAACATATTTTTTCCATCTTTCTTCCTCTGTTCCCTCAGAGCATCTTTCTTAGCTTGCGTGAGATTACTATATGCTGTCAAATATGCTGGTTCTGCATAACCATGTTGGACAATATCCCAAACATCTTGACCTCTGAACAAAGTCTTCATTGTTAGAGACCAATATTCATAATTCTTTCCTATAAAAATTGGATTTTTCCAATTAGACATATTTGAACCGGAAGTAGAAGCCATTTTTAATTTTTAACTTTCCTTAGAAAATTACTTTTCCACTTTTAAGACAAGATTTAGTTCCTAAACCGTGCTCTAATACCAGTTAGCAAAAATCCGAGCAAACTAAACTTGATTTTACCGCTCAGTTATAAAATTTCACCTCGACCTCTTTTTCTTTCTAGTTGTCTAACTCCGACTAGACAAATCTACCAATATGGTCGAAATTTTCGACCCAACTCTTTAACCTCGACAAGTTCTTACTTGTTGATTTTAATGAGTCACTTCACTTCAACAGGTTTACCTTGACAACTTGTCAGTTTTACTTCAACAAGTTTACTTTGACCAACTTACTCGACTTACTTGTTTTAGTTGAAACTTACAAAGGATATTTCTTAGTCTAAAAGACTTAAGAAATTACAAATGTTTTTCACCCACCAGTAATATGAAGTAAAAACCGACAAAATGAACAATTCCATAGAATTATAAAAACATATAACCAAACATTAAGAAGACTTGTGTCGAGCAGTCTGTCGTAAAACCTCGAACTTTTACTGGATGAAAATTTTATGGAGTCTTTGATATTTCATTCAAATTGTAAATGTAAACAACATTTACACAAATAATTCCGAAGAAGATGACAGCTAAGTAAACATGCATTTCAACCATAAACTATTTGATATATATGTAACTTGTCGAGAAATAACAAAAGGATAATACAAACTTGTCGGCTCTCTAACAGATTCTTTTATAGAGCTTTGGATCTTCGACAGAATCAAATACACAGAAGCTTGAGCTTCAACTCTATTCTTTCTTCACTCTCTGCTCAGAATTCTCTCTCTGGGTTCTTTCTCTCTTGTGAATCCGTCTTACTAAATTTACAATACTCTTCTTCTATTTATAGGAAAACTGAAATTGCTCCTACATGAATCAACTGACTCAACATTAAAGACTGGAATAACTATCCACCTAAAAAACTTAGCTTCAGAAATGAATTCGACTGGTTTATAGATGACAGTTGTGAACTCTTCATTTTGTTAGACTGTCTGACATAGTATGAACTGATACAGACTCTGATATGAGTGATTAATATTTCCAACACAAATGATATGACTCCAACATAATTAAATCTGATGATCTCCCTCCAGTTCATGGACTCTATCATCCATTAGTTGTTGGACCATTCATGAGAGATAATTTACATCTTCCACAATTGTTAATACTTAATTTAGCACTTCAAATTTGTAAGATCTTACATGGAAAATGAACTAAGAAATTAATGGTGGTTAATTTTCATGGAAAATGAACTAAAAAAATTAATGGTGGCCAATTTTAATGGAAAATGAACTAAGAAATTAAGTGTGGCCAATTTTAAGATAATATCAATATCATTTGATCTGAAATGAATGAGAATAAACCAATAAAGATGGGCTTTGAGAGGAAAATGGAAAACTTACACCCACTATATAAGAGAAACGACTTACACAGGTTGTCTAACTATATCACAAGAATAAAGGCTATGGTTGTCGCTGGAGAGGGTCACTTCATTTGTTGTAACAATATCAATCAAAAGAAAACCAAACATCTAAAGTTTTATAAGAACCTACAAAGCAGCAAAACAACATGATATAGTTTTCTGCAATATAAACTTCCATGTAACATAATAAATACACGTTCTTACCAAGCATGGACAAGTATGTGGATGAAGGAAACACATTTGCTTGTCTTAGGTATTGGTTGTGGTTTAAAGCAGGAGGTGTTACAAATGGCTCTTGTTCAAGGTGAAACACTTTTTAGTTGTGATGTTTCATGTAATTGCACTATGATAAAAAGATATAATGAGTTTTCAAAAAATAAAATATAAGAAAAATTATAAAATGTTTTGCACATTTTAGATTCATTAAAATGCCCAATAACAAAAAAATGACATGAAAATATACCTTGAGGTATCTCCACTTTGAAGATAATCGTATATCAAGATCAATGCCACTTATTCCAATTATAGTGCCAAATCAACCTACAAAATACAACCAGGTTAAATCAAGTTGTGTAGAGTTAGTTTTGCTTAAACTAGTTAAGCTTAAATCAAGTTATGTAAAATTAGTTATGCTTAAACTAGTTAAGCTTGAATTATGATGGAATTAAGTATAAATGAACTTGAATAACAAGTTAGTTTTGCTTAAACTAGTTGAGGTTGAATTATGATGGAGTTGGCTATAAATGAACTTGAGTAACAAGCTGTGGTGGAACCTCAAGCTCATTTACTTACAAATGTAAAGGTTAGGATGAAAGAAACTTCAAACTCAAAGGAACAATAAAAACCAGTTGCATGCACATTGTCAATGGCCTTGCATAGAAGTTTCATTAAATTAACTGGGAATTTTTTCAAACTACTTAGCACCTAGTGACATTGTTTCCCCCTCAACTTTTCAAGGGCATTTTGATACAAGTTTCACAACCATGTGATTAGTAATAAAAAGAAATTTCATTTAAAATCTAATTGTTTTAGATTAAGTTATTCACTGGACAAAATTTAGAACTACCTAGGTAACATTGTTTCACTGCCAAGTTTTCAAGAAAATGACATTTTGATACAAGTTGCACAACCATGTGATTAGCAATAAGAAGAGGGCATTTTGATACAAGTTGCTCAATCACATGAGATGTCACGTTTCTACTAACGCTGATATTAACTGGAAAAAATTTCAAACTATTTAACTCGTAACATTGTTGGGATGTCATCACGTTTCTGGTAACGCATAACATTGTTTCACTGTCAAGTTTTCAAGAAGAGGGCATTTTGATACAAGTTGCACAACCAACCATGTGATGAATAATAAGAAGACATTTTAATACAAGTTGCACAACCAACCATGTGATTAGTAATAAGAAGAGGGCATTTTGATACAAGTTGCTCAATCACTTAATCATGTTATTACTAATAAGGCGATAGAAAGCAGGCTATAACGTATCTGGATTGCCCTACAGTCTGCATCACTGTAATACAATACAGAGCTAAAACCCAAAAGACTGTTGCTTCGTTGGAGTGTTGTTCTGTTTTTCGAACCTGGGTTTGATTGATAATACAACATGTTTGGTTATAACTGAGTCCTATTTTCTATAACATATTTAGATTTATGGAAATTCCAGATTCCCAGCAAAGATTTGATTTGGGATTTTTTTTAAGTTTTTAATTAAAAAATCTTGTAACCAAGTACCTAGGACATCCACATAGTTTGTGGTTGGATCAAGTAGACATAAATTAAATGGTTAAGAAATAGTTATGAAATGGAAGAATACAATTTGGAAAAAAATAAATTAATCCTTGTATTCTTCTAGTTAAACGGGTTTAAGTGTGAATTATCCATGCCTAGTTACATGTTATCACCAAAATTCTTCCTGTTATCCATTTATCAACTATATTCTTTTTGTTTTGTCTCACATTCTTCTAGTTATATGCCATGAGTTTATTTTTTATATTCTTTTTTTTTCTCTCACATTCTTCTAGTTATCTGCCATGAACTACTGGTTATCCAATTATCAGCTATGAGTTATCCATTCATTGCTATCAATTATCCATTCGTACTTAACTACCAGTTTCCTTTTTTTTATAGTTGTTTATTTCGAATTTTGAACAACTAACATAAGATCAATCTTGTTGTGATGGTTATTTGGTGGATTTTTTTTCGCTCCAAGAACGCATTTGAAAATTTTTGCAAGTTGGATTCAAGAAATTCCTGGTTGGTTTGGTTCTGTCCTGCTTGCTTGCTCTCTGTGGGTCGCTTGATGCCTGATCTGATCTGGTTGGAGTCTACCCAACATTAGATTCTTGATCGTTGGTTGAAGCTCCTCGCCTTGTGCAAATCGCGCGTGGCCTTGCTAAGGGATCGGTGGTCTGGAGGGAAATTAATATCAGTCGTTTGATGCAAGATTTCTCTCTACTTGGAAGGATTATTGTCTACAGGATTGATCAGTCTCAGATGTAGTTTGAGGGTCGCTTTGTTGAGCCTGACTGCTGTGTTTGGAGCAACCTCCTTGTAGGGCTCTATTTTTTCTTGCAGGGATCTGATCTATACTTTGATCGGTCTGAAGCGCTGGTTGAAGTTGGATTGGTGGATCTTGTTGCAGGAAGTGTCCTGGCTCATGCTGGTGGAGGGAGTGGCTCTTCATGCTCTCCACTGTTGGGACTATCTGCGCTGAGGTCCCTTCAAAATGTATTGATTGGAATCCATCGAGAGTCTTTTTCATTTTGGATTTTCTTGTATTTTAAGATTGCAGGGGGGGAGGAGAAACTTTTCGCTCCAAGAACCAGTTTCAAAATTTGCCTTGGAGGCTAGATCCTTGCATGCCTGGTTCCTATTGAAGGCCTCTTGGCTTCGTTTGCAAGAGTGCAGAGGCTCTAGTTCTATTGGAGGTTTACTCATATGATGGTAAAACTACTCCAAGAAGAAAATAATAGGCTGATTTTTTGAATCAGATTTTTCACTCCAAGATCAGTTTACAGGTCTGGGGGATCGGTATCATCTTGGGTTCAGGCCTTGTCTATGCTTTTGTGTTGGCATCTTTTCCACGATTCAGAGATCTCAGTGTGAATTTTGCTCCAAGTATCTGCAGGACTGGTGGTTCGAATCTTCAGATTGAGCTCTAGCCTTGATTTTTCAGAGGCTCGAGTCTTGATCTTTCTGGAGCAGGGTCGCTTCTTCTGATCAGTCTTTGTCTTTCTTTTGTAGGAAGCTGGGTGGTGGTCTTCTATCAAGAAACCTTCTACTTCGAGTGGAACAGGGTTCTAATTTCAAGTGTAAAGGAAAGCCGCCATGGGTTTATGCTGAGAGCATGTTAGCTACAGAAACCCTCGCACTATACTATTTACACAGATGTAACTGAATAGATCAAGGTGTAATTTGGTTGACAGACGGTAGTGGTTTTTTTTGGTGGAATTGAAGAAGGCTACGGTGTTTAGAAGACCAGGCGTTCAGGAGATGGTTTGTGGAGGGAGCCTGATTTATGGGTTTTGTCTTGGAGCGTGAGTTTGTGGTGGCATAGTTTAGGTGTGATGACTGTGGGCCTTTTTTTTCTGTGGCGGTTTTCTTGGCTTTGGATTTGGGGCTTGAAAGGTTTTGGGGTGGTTCGGTGGGGAGGTATGGAGGAGGAGGTAGATTATTCATCAGATGGGGTCAATGAAAGTGATATTTTTGTTGTTGGCGGTTTTTCTAGTGCTTTGGATCGACAGGGGACATCTGGACCTCTGCTGTCAGGGAGGGGGCCAAGGGTCTACTCTGGGCACGTGGATGAAGTGGGGTTGGCAGGGCATGAAGCAAGGCTTTCAAACCCCAGGATATCATCGCCCAATTCTTTGGTTTTGAAGGGTTTGGAGGCGAATTTATCTCTTTTCAAGACCTCTGAGGGTTTGGGTGTGGACAGGCCCGACCTTGCTGGGCTTCTCGGACATACTCTCTCACCTCAGACTGGGTTCTTTACAAACTTCCCTGCAAATTCAACGGAGCTCCCAGTAGAGGGTCTTTCCCCTTTTCTTGGAGGTGGTCCTAAGAAAAGGGGGTTAACTAAGGAGGGATCTCAAAAAGGTCCAAAGGCTGTAAAAGATAGGAAGCGTAGGGACAAGCTGGTGCTGGGGGTGGACGTTTCATTGGAAGAGGCAGAGGATATGTCCATGACAACAGTGGTGGGGCATGTCCGTGGCAAACATTTTGGATGTGGTTTTCTTCGGAGGTGGGCAGTCGAGCAGTGGAAACTTTTGTTGGATTCAGCACCTGAAGTTCGGGTATTGACTAAAGGGTGGTTTTCTTTCATCACGCACAACAAAAGGGAGGTTGATGCTGTCCTGGGGAGACAGTGGTCTATGAATGGGGTTCCTATTGTCTTGAAATGCTGGACACCTTTTTTTGATTCACAAAAAGAGAAGCTTAACAAGGAGCCTCTATGGGTAAAACTTCCAGGTTTTCCTATGCACTTATGGAATGAGAACCGCTTTGCTGAAATTGGGAATTTTCTGGGTGAATATGTATGTGCTGATTTATCCTTTCTGGAGACTGGTAAGTATTCGGTGGCCAAAATTATGGTAAAAATCGATCTGCGTCAGGGACTCTCCTCTGAAATAACTGTACAGACGAAGGATGGGGTCTTTGTGCAAATTCTGGACTATGTGGGTGTGTCGTTTAGGTGTCATCGCTGTCATTCATATGGACATTTGGTGGCCAGTTGTACGCTTCCTTTTAGGACCAACAAACCGATGATTGATGATGATTTAGATGGGATAGATGCTCCTAAGGAGGTGGGGGTTTCTGCTGGTGTGGGGGTAATGAAAACTGGGATATTGGCTGGAAGGATGGTGGACACAGAACCAGAGGTACAGGCTGCTTCCAGAAAACTCCCTTTTTCATCAGTCATGTCTTTGTACGAGGTGGACAATGGCAAGAAGGTCCCTGGGGGATTGTTTGATGACAGACTAGGGGCTGGGGTTAATGCTTTGGTTTCTTCATCTCTAGATGGCTCCAGGAAGACTTCAGTGCAGGCCAATTTTCAAGGGGGCTCTTTTTTGAATCCCTTGGGAATGTCTTTTATCCCTTCTCCTGTAGTTTCTCTTTTCTCTGAGGATACGGGGGGGGTTTTGTCTATTGGTTCTCCTTTAGCCAGCCCGACAATCCACTGTCCGGTTGCTCCTTGTCTGTTGCCGTTGTCTGATTGTGTTTTCTCCCCTTCCATTGTTTCTACAAATATCTCTACCAGCTCTGAGGGAAGAAGTATCAGATATGCTCTTAGAAGTAGGGGGATATCCTTTGAGGGGTCGGGGGGGGGGAAAGGTCTTCCTGAGTTGTCCATGCGTGTGGTGGGGAAAGGCCGTGGCAGAAAATCTCTTTTGTCCAAAGCACAAGATCGGGCAAAGGTGGATTTAGGGATGGGGACACAATCTTCAATTGAATGGGAACTTAGAGCAGTGAAGGCCCAGGAGGGGTCTCCCAAATGAAAGTTATGTCCTTTAATTGTCGGGGGTTGGCGAGTCCCCTCAAAAAATCATCTCTTCGAAGGCTGGTGGAGTTAAATTAGATGGATGTAATTCTGTTACAGGAAACTTTGGGGTGTAGTGAGGAGGTTGTTAGAGTATTAGAAACTTTGCTTCCTGGTTGGAAGTTTGTGGCTGTGGATGCAAGGGGACGCTCTGGAGGACTGGCCTTGGGGTGGAAGGTTCAAAGTTGTAGGTGTGACTGTTCTTGGGGAATATCTTCTGGTGTGGGGTTGGAAGTGTGGGATGCCGAGATTGGGAAGACTCTCATGATTCTTAACATCTATGGGCCATATTTGAATAGAGCTAGATTTTGGGACTCTTTATTCAATTTGGACTTTTTTGAAGACACTGATGTTATATTGGGGGGAGACTTTAATCTTACACTGGGAGCCTCTGAGGTCTGGGGGCCTAGAGCTGCTCTGGATGTTTTGGCCAACTTTTTCATTCAAGATTTTGTGAGGAAGGATCTCCTGGACATACTTCCGCCAAAGATTGTCCGTACCTGAAGAAATAAGAGAGCAGGGGATCAAAGGGTAGCTAAGGGTGGCTGAATCGTTGGCTCTTGGGGTGGATCTTGTTCGGCAGTGGGTGGGGACAGGAGGGATTTCTGATCATTGTCCCATTTTTTTGGAATTTCGGGGTCGTCGGAGGAAGCCCCCAAGTCCATTGAAATTCAACTCCTGCTAGTTGAAGGAAGAGGGTTTTCAAGCTTTGGTTAAGGAGATGTGGACTCCTCGTCCACAATACTCTCTGGAGCATGCAGGGGTACATTTTTACCAAAATTTGAAACGCATAAAGGAGGTTACTATTTCTTGGGCTCATGCTAAGAGGGTGAATGATGATAAGACATTGAGGGACTGTGAGTTGGCTATTGACAGGTTGCTTCACAGTCCGAGGATGGGGTTTTTGGATGATCAGACTAAGGATGAACTTCGTACTTTGGAAAAGAAGCAGAATGTGATTCTCTGTGAGCGAGAAGAATTGTGGAGATTGAAGTGCAGAGCAATCTGGCTTTAGTGTGGAGATGAGAATACTAAATTTTTTCAAGCATATGCTAAGGGGAGAAAATTTTCCAATTCTATTTGGGAGTTGTCTTCGGCAGAAGGGGAGAAGGTGTCCAGTTTCGATGGGCTGGCTGATATGGGTGTGAGATATTTTGGGGATTTATTCACTGCTCAACCTGGAGTTTCTATTGCTGAGGTCATTCAGGTAGCACAGCTTTTTCCCCGCTTTGTGGATGAGGAGGAAAACAGAATGTTGATGGGGGAAGTTTCGGTGGAGGAGTTGTCTCTGGTGCTTCACTCGTTTCAAAAAGATAGAAGTCTGGGGCCTGATGGATGGCCTGTTGAATTCTTCTTGGGTTTCTTTGATTTCTTCAGTAAGGAGCTTTTGTCAGTTGTTGAGGAATCTCGTAAGGCTGGGTTTATCCATGGACCGCTGAATTCTACTTTTATTGCTCTTATTCCAAAAAAGGATAAACCTGCAAGTTTTGAGGATTTCAGGCCCATCTCACTTTGCAATTGTATATATAAGATCATCTCTAAGGTAATTGCAAAGAGACTCAAATCTGTATTGTCCCATCATATTTCTAGTGAGCAATTTGGGTTTCTGGAGGGACATCAAATACATGAGGCCATTGGAGTTGCTCAGGAAGGCCTACATACTTTGAAAGTTCAGAAACAGAAAGGAGTTGTGATCAAGATTGATCTCTCAAAGGCTTACGATCGGGTCAGTTGGCTTTATCTTAGGATGTTGCTTACACACCTGGGCTTTTGTTATGAATTTGTCAGATGGATTATGGCTTGCATCAGTACGGTGAGTTTTGCAGTTCTCATTAATGGAGCTGCTAGCCCTTTTTTCCAAGCAGGTCGGGGTCTTTGACAAGGGTGTCCTATTTCTCCCCTTTTGTTTCTTCTTGTAGCTGAAGGTCTCAGTCGATTTATTTTGGCTTCAAAAGCGGAAGGGACTTTTCGTGGCATTGCCATTTCCCAGGTTTTGTATATTTCGCACCTTCTTTTCGTTGACGATATTATGATTTTCACTAATGGGTCGAGACAGGATATTGATAAGGTGTCTGAAGGACTAACCCTTGTACAAGCTGCTGCGGGCATGGTTGAAAATATTGAAAAATCCACTATATCATGCTCGAATTTATCTGAGCAGGAGACACACAGAATTGCTCTTCGTTTTCCTTTTAGAATGATGGATTTGGATGCTGGGATAAAGTATCTGGGGTTTTTCTTAAAACCGAACTCTTACCTAAAGGTAGATTGGCATTGGTTATTGACAAAATTGGAAAAAAGACTTCAAAGCTGGAGTAAAAAATGGCTCTCTCGGGCTGGGAGACTAGTTCTGGTAAAATCTGTTTTGGAAGCGATTCCCATCTACTGGATGTATCTTGCATGGCTGCCTAAGGGGATCCTAGAACAGATTCGCAGGCTGTGTTTTGCTTTTCTGTGGAGAGGTAAGAGTGATCATAGGGCTCTGGTGTGGGTGAAGTGGGAGAAAATTGCTGTTCCAAAAGCTTTGGGAGGGTGGGGGTTAAAAAATATTTTCCTTTTTGCAAAAGGCATTAGGAGCAAAAGTCTCATGGAGACTTATGCATACACAGAGTCTCTGGACTCGAGTGGTGTATCATAAATATATTGCTTCTTTGACTCTCATTGAGTGGATTTGGATGGTGGACAAATCTCGGACAAATTGCTCTATGGTTTGGAAAGCGTTGGTAAAGCATTTTGATTTGGTTGGCTCTAGTTTGGTGTGGAGAATTGGTAATGGGAGTATGGTTCGTATTGGGATTGATCCTTGGGTAGGCTGTGGGGGGGATCGTGTCCTTCCTGAGGAGCTGAGGTTACACTTGATTGCAAGAGGGTGTCTTTTTATTGCTGATATTGAGGATCGGGAAAATTCTACTTTATGGCATCAAGGCTGGATCAGTGCTTAGAGACTTGAGATTCATGATGATCTGCTAAAGGCCTGGGGGGGATATATTAGGCAGTTAAGGGTTTCAAATGTCAGATTGACTAACCGGGATGATGAATTGGTTTGGGACTATCATTCTTCAGGGTGTTATACTCCTAAAAATGGTTATATTCAGCTCAATGTGATGGCTTATAACCGAGAATTGGTTTGGTGGTGGAAATAGCTGTGGAAGCTAAAATGTCCGGGTAAGGCCAAATTACTCTTCTGGGCTATTTTGGAAAATAAGGTTTCGACATGGGACATCTTGCAAAAGAGATTTCTTGAAGGCCTTGGCTTTTGTGCGCTATGTCAGAAGGCTGAGGAATCAACTCATCATCTCTTTGTTCAATGTGTTTATTCGTAATCTATATGGTCTGAGGTGGGTAAGCATATGGGTTTCAGGGGGGGTGGCAGGGAGATACTGTTCTCCAAGATTTTCTTGGATGGTGGTCGGGTCATAACTCTCTCCGAGTTGTTCCTTGTATCTTTGCCTGGGGGATTTGGATAACTCACAACAAGATTATTTTTTAGGACTGTCGAATCCCGATGGAATCTGTTGTGGCTCAAATCGTTGCAATTATTCAACATTTCAGGGAACCTGAGAAGCCTCTCAAGCATAGGCCTATGTGGGAGGAACAGATTGACAAAGCTATCCCTTGGGGCTTCTTTGATGGAGCCTCTCAAGCTCGGCAATTGATTTGTGGTGGGGGTGGTGTACTTTTCAAATCTGAGTCTCATTATTTTCATTTCTCGGCTGGTTTAGGGAGGGGAACAAACAACTATGCTGAATTAATGACACTTAGGCTTCTGCTTTTATTTGCTTTAGAACAGGGTTGTTTGTCTTTACAGATCTTTGGTGACTCTATGCTAGTTATTGAATGGGCAAAAGAGACTATACAGTGCCATGTGATGATACTTTTACCTATACTGGAGGAGGTGTTCTGCATTAAACAACAGTTTAATCATATTTCTTTTAAACATGTTTATTGGGAACGGAATGGGGTGGCTAATCAGCTATCAAAGGAAGCAACGCAGTGGCATTTAGACTTTGGAATCTGGAGGATAACTGTTCACTCACTATAGGGTACATATAGCTATTATCATCGGTCGTTTCATGAAGCAGTTTTGCATCAGCATTGAGCTTTGACTTAGATTTTTGTGACCTGTCATTTTTCTACTTTGATTTGGGTTGTTACCCATATTTTTTGGTATCTAGCTGCTTGTATCACAGATCAAATTGTGATGGAATGGGCCAAATATCATCAGATGGAAGCCTGGCAGTGGCTTTACGCGGATGAGGGAATTGTTTTAGGCTTGCGGTCATGGGATTCTCTGAAGAGTCCGATTATATCAGCGTTTGGCTGGTGATTCTATGCGTGTCAATTGTTGTGACATGACATATTCATTGATTTGGGTTATACCCATATATTCTGTGATGTATCTAGTTGATTTTTTCTGCTTTTACAGTTTGGGACATTTTTGTAAATTTTGACAATATGAGACAGCAAATATGTGACAATGTAGGGATCCTAGTGATTCTCTTACATGTGCAGATGTAATTTTGTTCCACTTTGAAATGAAATTACGAATTTTTCTGAGGAAAAAAAAAAACATAAGATCAATCTGGACGGTACACTTATCTTATCTTCCTGGATGAAAAAGCATAGATAATAGTACATCCCAAATATCAAATAAAAACATCTATCCACATAATTAAAAAAACTTAGATACCACACTAAAATTTCTCATACTAAAAAGGTAAAGAGCCCAAAATGATTATTCATGATTTATTCATGGCAGTTAATAAATCTACCCTTCCGATATTGCTGAAACAGAAGCTCAAGCGCCGACTTTTGTTTGTGTTGACATGAAGAAGCTTCAGTGCTTCAATCTCACGGTTCTCATGTCCAACAACTTTCAAAGTTTCAATAATGGCAAGCTCTGAAAACGTCTAATGGAAAAAGAAAGTTCCATAGTGAATATACTTTTTACATTTCCATAATTTAACTGCAAGTATGGTTTTTTTTCATGCTCTAAAATGGAAAACCCTAACAACGCATTTAGTATGGGATCAAAACGACTGGCAGTGTCCAGTGAATCGTGGCAACAACAATATATTAGCCTTCACAAATAAGCTTCTAGTTTCTGTTATAACAGGGCGAAATATACAGTAAGGATTCCTGATATGCAAATCATTTCCAGAAAGTCTAGTTGTTTACCTCCTATGAAATAAATTGAGTTGAAGAAGCATTACCTTATGAAATAAATCGAGTTGAAGAAGCATTACCTTCGAGTAGAGACTTCTCCGGATGATGATGGCTGCGGAATGGCACTTTGAAAGTATCAGGCAAAGTTTGATGGATTGAAGGAACGGGGACTCGCTATCACGTCAAATTCGTAACACAAAATAGCAGCAAGTAAATTCCATAACCATGGTTATGTGACAAAACAGGGACCCGGGGCAGCTCAGAATTTTTTATTAATCATAAGATTGAAGATTGAGATTCATTCCAGCAATACTTCCCCACATTCATGGATGGTAGAGGTGGTAAATCGCCGGCCATCCTAGCAGAAGGCCTAACCGCGCACTTTGAAAGTATCAGGCAAAGTTTGATGGATTGAAGGAACGGGGACTCGCTATCACGTCAAATTCGTAACACAAAATAGCAGCAAGTAAATTCCATAACCATGGTTATGTGACAAAACAGGGACCCGGGGCAGCTCAGAATTTTTTATTAATCATAAGATTGAAGATTGAGATTCATTCCAGCAATACTTCCCCACATTCATGGATGGTAGAGGTGGTAAATCGCCGGCCATCCTAGCAGAAGGCCTAACCGCGCACTTTGAAAGTATCAGGCAAAGTTTGATGGATTGAAGGAACGGGGACTCGCTATCACGTCAAATTCGTAACACAAAATAGCAGCAAGTAAATTCCATAACCATGGTTATGTGACAAAACAGGGACCCGGGGCAGCTCAGAATTTTTTATTAATCATAAGATTGAAGATTGAGATTCATTCCAGCAATACTTCCCCACATTCATGGATGGTAGAGGTGGTAAATCGCCGGCCATCCTAGCAGAAGGCCTAACCGCAGAGGACTCAAGGTTCGAACCCGTGACCTCCCTCCCGAACCGAGAGAGTGTGCGCACATCTTACCAATTGAGCTAACCCTTGGGGCTAGATTTTTATTAGTTTATACACTCATTTTTCTATGATTTTTTTAACATAAGAATTAAAACTTTATATCAATTGAAGTAATCAACCTATCGTCATTAAATGAATACTAATCTTGCTCAAGTCAACATCATTTTTCTTTAAAATATATAAAAATATATATCATATCATCCACATAACTTTTCTGTAAAATATATAAAATTATATATCATATCATTGACATAATTTTCTTTAAAATATATACAAATATATAATAATATCATCAACATAAAATTTAGGTAGATTTTAGTTTAATTCTAAGTTTGTTTTTGCAATTAAATTCTTACGTATGCATATGCGTTAGTTTTGTTGGCGTGTAGTAATATTATCTAATTTAAAATTTATTAATTTAATACAAAATTTATGATGTCCTTAAAACTTATGAATATATATAATTAGCATATTATATAATTTGTTAGGAATCAAATGGTTAAAAAATAGTACAAAACATTTTGAGCTTTTTTTTATTCTTTATATCCTTCTAGTTAAACCGGTTCAACTTTGATTATCCATGTCTAGCTACATGGTATCTTTGAC
>LPNX010850463.1:128514-139032 GCA_001517045.1 Pseudotsuga menziesii
TTAAAAATATTTTTTTATTCCTCATATTCTTCTAGTTAAATGGGTTCAACTCTGAGTTATCCATGCATAGCTACATCTTATCACTGACATTCTTCATGCTATCCATTTATCAACTATCAATTATTTTTTATATTCTTTTTCTTTTTATCTCACATTCTTCTAGTTATCTTCCATGAACTGTTGGTTATCCATTCATCAACTAGCTACCATTTATTTTTTATATTCTTTTTTTTATAATTGTTTATTTCGAATTTTGAACAACTGCCATAGAATCAATCTCGACAATACACTTGTCTCATCCTCGTTCATAGATCAAAAAACATAGGTCGTAGTCCACCCCAAATCACAAATAAAAATGTCTATCAATGTAATAATTGTTTATTTCAGATATTGAAGGACTGCCATAGAATCAATCTCAATAGTACACTTGTCTCATCTTCGCATGTAGATGAAAAAACATAGGCCGTAGTCCACCCCTATCGATGTAATAATAATTCGAGCAATTACATTGGGTTTCCCATAGATCGAGGGTAGCCAGTCAATTACAAAGTTTCACCGGACCTGTTGTGTGTTATGATCACGTTCTCTATTATTGTAATATGCTCAAGTTGGTTTACGTATGTTTTTTTTTGTTTTGTTTTTTCTTTTTCTTTTTTTAAATTTTAGTGGTTTAATTTGTCCATTTATTATGAGTAAGTTGTTTGTTATTATTACATTGATAGGGTGTTTATATTTTAGAATTTAGGGTGTATTAGTATGCTTTTTTAAATTGTAAGAGGACAAGATAAGTGTATTGTCAAGATTTATTTTGATATTTGGATATTATTCAAAATAAATAATTTAAAAAAATATATAAAAGTAAATAATAGCTAATGCAATTCGCTTATCTTAGAAGGTGGGTGCAAAACAAGTTTGTGGCACTTAACTTGTGGCCTATCATTATTCACCTGTTGTGTTAGTCATATTTTGAATTTTGGGTTTGCCATATATGCCTTTGCAAGTTGTAGAAGGTAGATGAAGAATAGGTTCGTGGCACTTAACTTGCAGCCTATGTTCATCAACCACAAGTTAAGTAGTTGTGCTAGTCATATTGTAGAATTTGGGTTTACCATGTACACCTATACAAGTTTTGGTTGGTCCATTGGATGTAACTTAGGTGGTTTCCCCATCCAAGTTCAACTCTTGTAAGTGACATGATGCTCCTGTTGAGCCTTTTATGTAATTATTGAGTAGATTATGTAATATAACCATACCTTGATTCTCTAGAATACCTTATGTTGACAAATTAAAAAAAAATGTATAAAAAGAGCTTGGCTAAAGGGCCAATAATTTAGCTCTTTTTAGACACTCACCTGGTCACCTATTCCGGTGGTTGTGTTCTCTGGTGACTCCAAGTGATCAAACGATGCGGAAACATATTCCGGCATCTACACTACATGAAAATGGAATGAGACAAACCATCATGACATGAGGTTCAAGCAAAAGTATATACTACAACTAATCAACTCCCTTCACGCCCATTCTTAAATTTGAAAAAAGTTAATTTTTTCGCTTTCGATATGAAATGTAGGAAATTGAACGACACTTCCGAGTATATAATTTTTTTCTAATGAAAATTTTCTTAACTATCTAAATTTTTATTGTAATACACCAAATTTAAATAAATTGTTATTGTTCTTTTTGAATTGTTGGGCCTCAAGACGGAAGGGCAGAATTCATGTAGAATTCTGCCTAAGTAAGGAAGAAGAGTGTAAAGGAGAAGAGGAAGGAGTTACGACAGAAGAAGAAACATCAAAGGAAAGGGAAGAATGATGTGACAGAAGAAGGATTATGAAGAAGAAGAGAAAGAGAAGGTGTGGGATGAGGAAGCTGCGTCAAATTAGTAGGCTACGACAGAAGGACAGAACAAGATATGGGATGACATGGAAGAATATTTGCAGAAGCAGACATGCCAAAGAAGTGTAACCACAAGAAAATGACAGTAAGACATAACGCTAATAAAGCGACAGTCCTTAGCGATCGTGGGTACGAGCTCATCTGGAGTCGGCTGAAACCACACATGTAAAGGCATATTTGTAAGTCAAGCTGATAGCACCTTTTTTGTTATGTATTGGTAGGATAGGAAAGAAAACCTATTGGATGAGGATATTAAGTCAGCTAGGATAATGACTGAGGCTGAGTTTGTTAGAGTCTGTGTTGAGTCAGTATTGAGTCTGTACAAGCATGTATGAGATTTGTATCGAGTCTATAATAGGGCTATGAAAGAAGGAAACCAATATGTAAATGGGTTAGATGATTTTGAGTTGATTAGAAGATACAACAATTTTGAGTAGTCATAGACTCTTGGAAAATACGCTTAAGATAGAGAAGAGATAGGTATTTTTTTGTTAATGACTCTGGATCGCTGAGTGCATCAGAGTAGTGGATTTGTAGCTGTGTGTGTAGACATGTAGAGAAGGTCGAGTCGATCCAGGCTATGTGCAGATCACTAGTAGGAGTAGAGTAATGAAAGAAGAGAGAAGATCAGAGAGAATGAGAGGGAGGAAGGTCTATAGAAGATATAAGAGAAGATATTGAATAGAGTCTGCAACTTTGCGCGCAGACAAAATGTGCATCTATTTCCTCATGCCAATGCCAGATGAAGAGCACCTTGTGTATTTTTCCTGGATGGGTTTCCAGGTTATATGTTGTGTAATGTATATGTGTGAATGTTGAGTATCTTAGTTAATTGCATATTTACTGTGATAATTTTTTGATTGATTACTGTGTTGCAATTGGTTAAATACATGACTGTTGTACTATAACAATGAATATGAATATACTGTCTGTCACTATTTGTTTACATGAACTGCATAGATAAGGGTGAATCATACTTTAGTGTGGATATATAAGTGAAAACCACCAACCCACCTTCTCGGTCTTTGTTGGAAACCTTGGCGCAAAGCCAAGGAACTAAAAGACCTTCCCTCACAAACTACAAAAATGTGGTTTTGGCAGTTACCCATAAAACTGAGATATCTCGGGTGAGACGACATATGTGTCGTAGGTGTTGCCAGCCGGGTTCTGCTCCGTCAGGACGATATCTTGGGCTTTGTTGTGCAGACCAAAAAGGGTTGAACCTGGGTCCAGGGATAGGGAAGATAAAAAATCCAACAAATGGTTTCGTTGTCGGGACCTTGAAGTGTTGTGGTGAGGGATATGTTTCGGCATCCCACGAAACCTGAAATCCAAGACTAGGTGGATTTCGAAGAGCTAGAGTTTACATGAGAAGAAAATGAAGGAACCCAGTGGAACCCAACAGATTGGTTGGGTCGATACATCAATTCATTCATTTACGATAGTTTCTTTTCTGAGTTCCCTGTCGTATTGTATGAGTGATTTGCTAAGTTGGAAGCTCGGCAAAATAATTTTCAAGGAGGAGATCCAAAAAAGTGGACTTTGTTCTTGATTGAGTGGCTGAAAATAATCAACAACCCTATATCCAGGGCTCTGGAATTCTAGGTAGACAATATCATATAAGGATATATCACTGAGTTGATTGTTGATACAATAACCTCATATAGTGAGGTGGAGTGAAATTTTTTTTGAGGACCATGCAGCCGACATCTCTCATCTTCGAAAGACGTGGATAAAAATGCTTATATGTGAAAAAGATATCCTACGAATGATAGAATGAAAAAGAAAAGGGTGGCTATGTCTCAACAGAACTCTAGAGTGAGATATTCCTAGGAGATAGTGGAACTGAACTAGAGTTAGGGTTTTTAAGAAGCAGAAGAAGATTAAGATATGGTAAAAGAAGGAATAATCTGTTAGAATGAAGGAGTTGCACCACAGACCGAGAAGAAGGAGGCTACACATTTGCATCGTACATAGATGAAGGTTCTTATGATGAGGAAGAGGATTATCAGCCGATCTCAGAAGGCGCCGTAGAGTTTGAGTAGTCAACTGAAGCTCCAGAACAGGAATGCATGCACAACTCACCCACACTACCAGAGGTAAGATAGCCAGAACTATCTCCGAGTACTTTTGTACATACGAGTAATACTAATGTTGTAAACAGTGGCCAAGGAAGTCCGACTAGTCCAAATTTTACTCTGACTGTACCAGCAGTCAATACAACAATGATCAATTCAATGCCTGGAACTGACATTAAGCTCCCAATATTCAATGGGAATGCATTGGAAGACCCAGAGAAGCACTGGTTTCTTTGTGACGTTGTCTGGATTGTATGACATATCCAGGATGAGAATGACAAGAGAGAACAACTGATCACGATGCTACAAGGTCGTGCACTAGACTAGAATATGAAGTTTTCAATATTACCAGGGGGAGTTGTACCGAAAAAATTCAACGAGATTCGATTTGGGTTGATTGATGAATTTAAGAAACCAAAGTTTGAGTCCCAATGCATCACTGAGATCAAAGACATCAAGAATCTACCAACAAAAGTTGTTTGGGATTTTGACCAGAGATTTAAGACATTAATGACCAAAGTGAGTTTCCAAATGTCAGATGTGCAACAAAAGGAATGGTTCATTGCCGCCTTGCTGCCACATATCTGAACATCGTTGATGCACCGGAAATTCGTGTCGCAGACAGAGGATTTTGAAATAGAAATGAACTTAGAATCCTCGCCAGTTGGGGACACTGGCTTAGGAATGATGCGAATTCAGTCATAGCTGGGCAATCTTACGATGCATCTCCAAGACATTAAAAGAGGGAAGGAAGTTTAGGAGGAACTATGGTGTACAAGGTGTAGATCAGATGGACACCTCTAGTTATGAGTGACCCAATATTGCTTGTGAAATATACAAATAAATACCTCCTCTCCTCATTCATGCATTTGTTTATTTGAGGGTCTAAGTGTTGAGAGATTCAAGCTCTCATGTATTCTCTTTTATTGCACTACCTTAGTAATCTGCATAATCAAAAGCCAAATCTTCCTAGCAAAAGATTCACCAAGACATTACAATATTTTATAATTTGATGAGATTTTCTAAGTTTTTACAATATAGAACATTGTGTACACAACTACATTGATCTCTTTTCTTATCCATCTCCACCATTTTCATATCATAAATACAAATAGTTAGTTTGAGTTTCTTGGAAACTGTCACAAACCTAAAAAATTGACATACAATTTTTTTTTATACATACATATATATCTATAGACACATCAATGAAGTTCCTACATGCTGCTAAAATACATCTGTCATAGTTTTTGTTCATGATTTACTACCACATGACAGGTTGTGCAATGTAGATGTTCACTAACAGAACAATATCACGAGGTGAACTTCAAACTATAGGTGATGTTTTGTATTAAAGTATCTTGTTCTTCAATTAACTGTAACATGGTGTTAATAGTTGAACTCAGATATGAAAATTAGGCTCCAAATAATTTAACTATCCAATCCCAAAATTCTAAGTTAATAGTCTTCCAACCATTTATCTTTCTGCAATTTTACCTTTCCGTAATGATCTTTCCGAAAATAACCTTACGCAATGAACCTTCCAAAATTGTGGGTTGCGGGTTGTGGAGGCTTCCTTTCAAATTTTCTGAACCAGGCTTCCGCAAACCCTTCTCACAACAATCTTTCCGTAATTGCGGGTAGCGTATTGCAGAACTGTTTTTAAACTTTTCAAAATTAACCTTCCGCATTTATCCTTCCGCCATTTGCAAAAAGTATTTCCTTTCGCAATTGCGGGTTGCGAATTGCGGAACTATCTTTTCAAATTTTCAAAATTAACCTTTCCCATTTATCCTTCTGCAATTTTGAAGAAACTCTTTCCTTCTAAAATTGTGGGTTACGGATTACAGAACTGTCTTTTCAACTTTTCAAAATTAACCTTCCGCATTAATCCTTCTGTAATTTTACGGAATCTTTTTACTTCCGCAATTGCAGATTGCAGATTGCAGAACCATCTTTTCAATTTTTCAAAATTGTTTTTCCGCATTTATCCTTCCAGAAATTTTGTAGAAGCTGTTTCCTTCCGCAATGGCGGGTTGTGGATTTCGGAACTATTTTCAACTTTTCTCAAAATATCTGTTCGCAAACCTTTTATGCAAAGATCTTAGCTTGTTAAGAGCTTGTAGTTTGATTTGGAAAAATATATAGTATTGATTATAACTATTTACTTGTATGAATTGATTTTCCAAACATGATATTGGAATGGATATTAGAAGGTTTAGTTATAAAAAATGCAGTTTTGATTGTTAGAGTATTTTGTATCCTGTAGATCCTATTAGTTGGAAATTATGAGTTGCTAGTATATATAGATTGATAATTTCAATGACTAGATTATCCTTAGATACTTGAGTCAGATCCAAATGACCCCGGTCCATCATTTTAGATCTTGTAAAATATGGATTCATAACAGAGTTCATTTAATATGATGTATTTATAAAATTCCTCAGGCCTTTTGGCACTCAACCAGAATTCTAAAGTAAATGTTGATATGTTTTAAAATAGTAGATTTATCCCTTGATTAACAAATTTAGCAGGAATAATTTACAGTCCATTAAATAATTAAAGGAAGCGAGTGATGAGACTCAAATCTAGAACATAAGTAAAAATGATTATTCTCAAAAATTACTAATCATTAGAATAGTACGCCTTATTAGCAATATTTGATTCATGTATGAATGTCTGATTTGAATGCATAAATAATTAATCTAACATTTTACAGGCTTGAGTGCAATAACATGGAAGAAGATATAGCTCCTGTAGTTAACATAATATAACTAATAGAAAAATAACATAACAGGAATGGTTATTGGACTAATGTGCAACAAAAATAGGTAGTTAGCATCTAGGGCTAGTTAGTTAGATTGTGGATTCATTATAAAAGTATAACAAATTCCCTTAGCTAGACCTATGGGATTAGTCTTCTTATTTTGATCTAAAATATTTTCTAGCTTAGATAAATTCAACATTCCCCCCTTTATATTTATTGTCTAGGCTTATTTCTTATCAATAATGACTCCACAGACATGTATATGTACACATTCTCACACATTTAACCTGTCGAGTACCCCCATATTAGGTTTATACTAGAATTAATATTTATATACGTATAAATGTTTGGAATGTAAAATCAAAATGTCAAACTTTGTATGGATGTCAACTGTTTGGAATGTTTATATCAAAACATGTAAAATTTGAATATGTTCTGAGTTGATAGTGTTGTGTAGATATAGAAATTTTATCAAATGGAAAGAGAGGAGGATTTAAGGAAAAACGTATAAGGTTTATTGGTACAACTGCATATGGTAAGGGGCGGTCAGCAAGGTCATCAAGAATTGGTGTATCAACTGATGATCAAAGATTGTTAGCTTCACCTCGATATTAAATCTTGTTGTATAGTTCACATTCATCGATCTCGACCTTCTGTTGGTATGAACATTAATGTTAATTAGGATCAATTGTAATTTTGCACGTGTTCAAAAGTTTTGTATGTTTACACACAAATGTGTGTTCCTTTGAAGTAGAATAAGGTTCAAAAGAGGGTTGTAATTTGAGGGACGGAGGTTGATCAGAGATGGTTTATGTTGAACTAGATGTGGGTTGTACACCCATAACGACTTATCCATCTAATATACTCAAGGATATTTGATGTGAAAGTGGTGCTCAACAAATAACCCTTGAAGGCTATAGATCCCACTATGACAAGTTGCAACTATAGAAATTCTGCGTTTTACTGTTTGCTGGTTTATGTCAAAATTTCATGGTTTTCACATACAGCCGGTTTTGCATTGGCTGTAGGTTACTTATGAAATTTTACTAAACAATTAAACGCACAGTAAAATACACTAACAGGCTAAAAAACACATTTAACAATCACACCATAAAATGATAGACTCAGAGATTTTTGGCCAAAATCAAGCCCTGGAAAAACCCCCATGGGGAAAACCAGTTAGAGAGAGAGAGATTTTATTATCTTCAGCAAAATATCAGAATAGAAATACAGTGAACATTTAACTTATCTCCACCCAAGATTTCATCTCAAAATCTTGAAAAACGTGCCCAGCAAAGCCTTGAAAACTGTGCAGAAAAATAACAGCAGTCCGTACAACTGTACAGCCTCAATTTCTGTGCCCTGTTTTATCTCAAAAACTGTGCAGAGTTTACCTCAATTTCTGTGCCAAAAATATTCCTAGAAAACTGTGCCAAAATCCATACTGTACGGAATCCGTACACCTTGAAAACTGTGCAGCATTAAATGCAGTCCGTACACCTTGAAAATTGTGCCAACAATTAATGCAGTCTGTACCCTCGATTTCTGTGCAGTCTCTCTTCTTGGGAATCATGCCAATGCCCTAGCTCGACCTCCTTCTCTCTCAGCTTAGTCTCTCCTTTTCCAAAAATGAAAAAGTTAAGTGTTTTGCCTCCCTCAACCCTTTTTGTCTAAACCCTAAGTGGGAATCTAATCCAACGGTAGAGAAAGATCCAATCCAATGGCTAAGATTCAATGAGAGTAAAAATCACATTTATTTAAATCACTTAAATAAATTTACTCACCCACTTAAATTTATCAAAAAGTGACTTTAACTTTATAAAGTTTCATTAAGTAGCTTTTTAATGTGAGGGTCACCTTTTTCCCCTTTCTAAGTGACTTAGGCAAAAAGTCACTTAGGGAACAAATTCCTAGGTACAAAACTAACACTCCCTCTTACCAAGGAAGGTGTTCTGCACCACTCCCAACTTATCTCTGAAGAAGACAAACTTCCCCCTCCCCAAAGACTTCGTCAGAATGTCTGCTACCTGCTCATCAGTGGATATATACTGTAGCTTAACTGCCCCTCTCTGAACATAGTCACAGATGAAATGGTACCTGATCTTAATGTGCTTTGACCTGTCATGAAACACTAGATTCTCAGAGAGCTGAATGCAACTCTGATTGACACAATAGATCACCATAGGCCTAAGCTACTGATCAAATAAATCTACCAATAACTTGCGAAGCCACAGTGCTTCACAAGTAGCCTGACTGGCTACCATATACTCAGCCTCAGCAGAACTCAGTGCAATGGACTTCTGTTTCCGACTGAACCACGACACTGCTGCCGAGCCCAAACTGAAACAACAACCGGAAGTGATCTTTCGATCCCTCACACAACCTGCCCAATCTGAATCTGTGAACCCAACCAAGCTGACTCCACCCGAACCCCTGTAGTCCAGACCATAATCCACCGTACCTGCAAGATATCTCAGTATGTGCTTTGCGGCAGTCCAGTGCACACTCCTAGGCTCAACCATGAACTGAATATGAGTGTTAACCACAAAACACAAGTCTGGCCTGGTATTGACCAGATACATCAATGACCCAATGAGCTAACGATATAAAGTGGGATCCACCAACTTACCCTCGGAAGCATGAAGTTGCTTCCAGTTGGTGATCATAGGCGTACACATTGGCCTACAGTCCTCCATTCGAAATCTCTTCAGAATATCAACTGCATACTTCCCTTGTCCAAGGAAAATATGTCCAGGCTCCTGCCAAACCTCCATCCCCAGATAGTAATGCATCAATCCAATGTCTGTCATCTCGTACTCCGATGCTAGATCTCTCTTGCAATGTGCAATGAGACGCTCATCACCTGTGATAAATAGATCATCAACATATAGCAGAAGAATGAGTGGATCTCCTCCAACCACAATGAAGTATAGGTTGGGATCAGCCTCACTCTTCTGGAATCCCATCGATGTCAAGTAAGTATCAATCCTAGAGTACCAAGCTCTAGGAGCTTGCTTCAGTCCGTACAAGGATTTCGTCAGCCTGCACACATGAGAATCTCTCCCATGGATCTCAAATCCCTGTGGCTTCTCTAAATATACCTCCTCCTGCAGAAGACCATTGAGAAATGCAGTCTTCACATCCATCTGGTGGATCTTCCAACCCATCTCTGCTGCTATAGATATAACTGCCCTGATAGAAGAATACCGAGCAACTGGAGAAGATGTCTCATCATAGTCAAATCCCTCAACCTATGAGAACCCTCGTGCCACAAACCGAGCCTTGTTCTTCTCCACACTACCATCCGCAGCATGCTTTATCTTGTAAAGCCACTTGGAAGTCACAACTGACTTCCCCTCAGGTCTCGGCACTATCTCCCAAGCATCATTCTTCATGATGGAATGGTACTCTTCCATCATGGCATCTCTCCATACCTGATGCTAGGAAGCCTCCTCAAATGTGGATGGCTCAGAGTCACGAAGACTCGCAACAAGGGCCATACCATACCTGTCTGGCTCCACCACTGTCCTGATCTGCTCCTGGGGCCTACCAAATGCCTCTGCATCCTTCAAGGTCTCTTGAAGCCACTTAGGCTTCCTCTTCCTTGAAGACTGCTCCTCCCAAACTGGTCTTGGGCTCTCTGTTGGAGCAGTCAAATTGGCCTAGTTAAACCACTATTCTAAGTTTAATTGACATCAAGGAGCATTAATTACCATCATCCCAGTCACTCCCACGCCTACCTACAGTCAAGGAGGCTAACTGGAGCACTCCAGGGGTGAT
>LPNX010850463.1:143590-169024 GCA_001517045.1 Pseudotsuga menziesii
TACTCCTTTATTGTTTATATAATATACAGAGAGGAAACTTATTTGGTTCCTGAAAATTTCCAATTCATGAGTAATTGTTAATAATTCTTTGATGAGATTGAATCTTAGTTCCTAGATCATGTGCAAGAATTAATACTCTCCTCATCTGAGGAAGTCCCAGTACCTGAAGGTCCAACACCCCGAGGACCAGTACCTGATGAACTTGTGCCTGACGAACCTATGATCTGAGGACTCAACCCTGAACCTGTCCCTGAAGTGCTAGCCACCTGAATCACTGAACCTGTAGAAGATGTGCCTGTACCCTATGATCCAGTCACTCTAGAAACCTGTGGACCTGATAGTTGCATCGAGGAAGCCTGTACCAACTGAGGTGTGGGAGCTGGTGTCTCCCCCTGCTCTAACTCCCTAGACTTCTTGAAGGCTCTCTCCTCATCAAAATTCACTTCCCGCCGGACAACAAATCTCCTTAGGCTAGGTAAGTAAAGCCGATAGGCCTTCGAAGTCTCATCATATCCCACAAATATGCCTCTCTTTACGGTGGGATCAAACTTCATCCTCTTCTCAGAAGGGACGTGAGAGTAAGTCAACGAGCCAAATATGCGAAAGTGGCCCACCTCAGGCTTCTTGCTTGAATACATCTCCTCTGGAGTCTTCCTCCCCACTTCCCTGTGAGGACTCCTGTTCTATAGATAAACTGCAGTGTTACATGCCTCTGCCCATAGAGAGAAAGGTAACCCCTGATCATGAAGCATCGCTCTGGCTGCCCCCACAATCGACCTGTTCTTTCTCTTTGCTACTCCATTCTGCTCAGGAGTGTAAGGAATTGTCAACTGTCTCTGAATGCCCTCCTGTCTGTAGAATGCATCGAAATCCTTGGAGGTATACTCACCCCCATTGTCCAATCTCAACATCCAGATCTTCCTCCCCATCTGCTTCTCCATAAGGGCTTTGAACCCTTGGAAGACTCTCAACACAAGTGGGGACTTCTTGCTCCTCAAGAAGTAGATCCAGGTCTTCCTGGAGTAGTCATCAATGAAGCTAATGTAGTACTCAAAACCTGTCAAAGACATTGATGACATAGGACTGCATATGTTAGAATGGATAAGATATAGCACCCCTGCAGCTCTCGTGTCACTGCTCGGAAAAGAAGTCTTGGTGTACTTTCCCAAAGCACACCCCCTGCACACATCACTCTGCTCAATGCTGAACTCCGGTAATCCTGTAACCATGCTCCTCAAAAATTTGAGAGCTGGGTGATGTAGGTGGGCCATCCTCTGATGCCATAGCTCACATAGCTCACTACTGCTGCTATGTGCTAGAGCGCACTGTGGCTGAAACAAGAGCTTGTACAGATTTCCACATCTGACTCCAATGTCCATGGCACTAGACATACCTGTAGCCCTGGGATACACCTGCACTCTCCCATCTGAAAAGCACATCCTAAGACCCCTGTCCTCAATGGTGGAAACTGACACAAGGTTCTTCTTCATCCCAGGGACATACAACACATCCCTTAGAGTCATGGGACTCATCGACTCCCTCTGAAATGTAATGGTCCCCCGACCAACAGCTCTAACAATGGTGTTGTCTCCAAGGACAACCTCCACATCTCTACTTGTCTGAGATAGCTCCGAGAACATCTCTCGAGCTCCAGTCATGTGGCTCGAGGCTCTGCTGTCAATATACCAAGTAGTAGAGGTGGATGGACTCCCCTGATGACCTGCCAATAATGAATGCTCACTATCCATATCCATGTCTGTGCTGGTGGCTAAAGAGATTCTCTCTCTCTCCATCTGTCCAGCATATAGGGAAAACTCCCTCTGAAATGCATCACCAAACTCATCAACCTCTGCTGAGGCAGCTGTTTGCTGTCCCTGTCCCTTCTTCTTCTTCTTGCTTCGACACTATGAAGCATAGTGCCCAAACGCCTGACATGCATAACACTTGATTTTACTCAAGTCTTTCTTCTGCCCACTCTTCTGCTGCTGCTTGGCCCCACCCTTCTTGGGACCCTTCTTCTTCTTTCCCTTAGCTTCCAAAGCCACATTCTCGTCATCAACCCCACTATGAGATGTACTGCCCTGTACAAGACCTCTCCTAGTCTCCTCCTGCACAAAGTCATCCCAAAGTCTCTCCCAGGTAGGTAGGTTCTCTCTGCCCACTATGGCTTGCACAAATGCACCCCAAGGCTTTGAAGCCCCATTCACTGCTATGCGTATTAGCTCTATAGCGGATACCACCTCCCCAACCGCTGCAAGTTCATCCTGAACTGCAGAAATCCTGGTAAGATATGATGTGACTCCCTCACCCCCATTCATCTTTATACTTTTGATTTTCTCTTTGAGAACCATCTTCTTGTTCTCATTGGAACTCTCATACAAACTGATCAAGGCTGACCACATCAAGTGTGCCCTAGTCTTGCCTGAAATGTGAGGGATTATGTGGTCTTTAACTGCATCTAGAATGATCCTCCTAGCTTTACAGTCCTTCTTGTTGAAAGCTGATAGAGCTGCTGCATCTGCTAATGCAGGAATGACAACCGGGTTAGCTGTAGTGTTCCTAACTATATCCGGCCATAACTCATTCTCCTCCAGTATCAGTAAAATTCTGGCCTTCCACGGCACAAAATTTCTTGTCCCATCCAACCTATCCTCCAGTCTAAGACCTGTAACCATCTCTACACCAACCCAACAAAGTGCTACTCACTGACAGAAGGGAAAATACTAAAAAATTTTCTGAGATCTGAAAATTTTTGTGTGTCTGCAAACTATCACTGTTTTCTGCCCCCAAGCTCTGATACCATGTAGAAATTCTGCGTTTTACTGTTTTCTGGTTTATGTCAACATTTCATGGTTTTCACATACAGCCGGTTTTGCATTAGATGTAGGTTACTTATGAAATTTTACTGAACAATTAAACACACAGTAAAATACACTAACAGGCTAAAAAACACATTTAACAATCACACCATAAAATGATAGACTCAGATATTTTTGGCCAAAATCAAGCCCTGGAAAAACCCCCACGGGGAAAACCAGTTAGAGAGAGAGAGAGATTTTATTATCTTCAGCAAAATATCAGAACAAAAATACAGTGAAAATTTAACTTATCTCCACCCAAGATTTCATCTCAAAATCTTGAAAAACGTGCCCAGCAAAGCCTTGAAAACTGTGCAGAAAAATAACAGCAGTCCGTACAACTGTACGGCCTCGATTTCTGTGCCCTGTTTTATCTCGAAAACTGTGCAGAGTTTACCTCGATTTCTGTGCCAAAAATATGCCTAGAAAACTGTGCCAAAATCCATACTGTACGGAATCCGTACACCTTGAAAACTGTACAGCATTAAATGCAATCCATACACCTCGAAAACTGTGCCAGCAATAAATGCAGTTCGTACCCTCGATTTTTGTGCAGTCTCTCTTCTTGGGAATCATGCCAATTCCCTAGCTCGACCTCCTTCTCTCTCAGCTCAGTCTCTCCTTCTCCAAAAATGAAAAAGTTAAGTGTTTTGCCTCCCTCAACCCTAAGTGGGAATCTAATCCAACGGTGGAGAAAGATCCAATCCAATGGCTAAGATTCAATGAGAGTAAAAATCACATTTATTTAAATCACCTAAATAAATTTACTCACCCACTTAAATTTATCAAAAAGTGACTTTAACTTTATAAAGTCTCATTAAGTAGCTTTTAATGTGAGGGTCACCTTTTTCTCCTTTCTAAGTGACTTAGGCAAAAAGTCACTTAGGGAACAAATTCCTAGGTACAAAACTAACAGCAACATGATCTTTCTAGGTTGGATCTCCCTCTAGTATAGAGTAAACAAGATATAGAAATTTTTTTGCATTCATTGCAAAAATTCATTGAGGTATATGAGGGTCTTGGACAAAAAACGAATGGTTTTATTGACTTTATGAGGAGGAGAATGGCAGAAGTGACGGGTCTTGCCAAGTGGTCTACTATGAAGTAGAGAGTGGTGAAAGAACAAGCAACTTCAATGTTTAACTTCAAAGAAGGCCTAAAGTGAAAAATTTTGAAAGCTCAATATTTCAAGAACCTTGAACTTGCACATTTTTTATATGGTCAGTTCCTTGCAGCCTATAGTAGGTTTCCATGGAATGATGAGGTACCTAATTATTTTGCTAGATTTTTATGCATAGTTTTTGAGAATCTGAAGCTAGACTACACCAATATTCCTTCTACATATTATGGAGTTGGAAGGGGATGAATATATGATCAAAAAGGTGATCTTCGAGACCCCATAACTCTTAAACCTCCATCCCCTTTGATATCTCTCCCAACTATTGTAAATTTGAGACCAGAGATGGATCCCACATCCCAAGTTTTGAGAGTAGCAAGGGATACTGCGATCGAAGGTTTAACATCGACATTTGTAGGAGTTGATGTAGGATTGGGTTGAGAGAGGAATCGAGCTACTTTTTGCCAAAGGTTTTTTTATAGAACCAATGATGGTGTAGACTCAATGAGCATTGAAGATCTTAGGCCTATGCAAATAAATTTTGTGATACAACTTCTGACATCCTATCCCATGAGATAGTGAGCGAACGAGAGGTTTGTGTTTATATACATACAATCTATAATTTTTTAATTCATTTTGAATTTAACCCATAGTTGTTATATCTATGGATTTGTATTTTTTGATATATAATAATAAATGTTCATTGATTACAATTTCCTAGATTATTGAATGAACATGATTTTCGAGTCTTCGCTAGTGAAAATGTAGAAGAGCATATATTATTAAATATGGATATATGTTTATGCTTTACATATATTGCACGATTAGAAGTTCATTTTAGGTAATTTATGTACATCTTTTTTTTTTTTTTGGAACGATGCAAAATTCTATTAATTTACAAAAGCAAGGTTTACAAAAATTCCCTTGACTCAAGGAGGTCTCAGGTAGTGAAACCACTACCCAATTCTCTAAAAAATGGAGGGCCTTATGAGAAAAATATTACTGAAACTATTCAAGACTATAAGACAATCATAGTAGTTGGTATTTAACATAATTACAGAGTTCTTTTTCAAAAATAAATAGAGAGATAACCAAACTAGACAATGAGAACAAAAAAACCTGAAATGGAAGTTTGTTTCTGAGAACGTCCTGTGCATGCTTCAAGAGGGGGGGTTTTCCTCAATTATGGGGCATCCCTATCCTTACTCCTACAAAATGCTGGTAGTGTTGGTAGTGGTTGCCAAAGTTGTTTATAGAGGTTTAGTGCTCGGGCCATCAACTTCCTTCACCCGTTTGAACAGAGGTTCCAAGGTGGAAGGAGTGGGGAAAGGAGGGACCTGTACTAGTTGTGGTGTCAAAATTGAGCTAGAGTCCCAAGACCTGTCACTAGTTGTGGTCCCACTACCACTATCTGCATGGCCAGCCTGTTCAGCCTTTCCTACCATGCAATTCCAGGTGAAGGTGTTGTCCAAACTTGTGAGCTGTGCGTCCATTTCCATCATCTTTGCTTTCAGAGAAAAAATAGTGTCACAAACTTTTGACCAATTGATGATCATATATTCCACAATATTTCCTAGCATGTTTTTAACAAGCCTGTAATGGTTGATTTGGCTCCCACCCTGCCCAGTTGTGAGCCGCTGGTTTAGCACCCCACCTTCCCAATCATCTATGAGGATGCGGACTGGTTTGGCGATATGATTTTCATAGCCTTCTTCCGTTTGCAAACTAAACCCTCTTTGGGATTTCCATCTACTCGTACTGGAACGTCAAGGATTTCCTCGTTTCCTAGAGATGGTTATCTTCTAGTTTCTTGGGCGCTGCAGGGAGGTCTGAACTCTACGCAGAGAGGGAGAGAAATGGTGGGAGCTTCCCATGCTGTGAAAACCTATAAAAAAATATATGTCTTAAAGAATGACAGACCAGTGGAGAATTCCAAGTAGAATCAGAAGAGCACCACCACTCCCAATGCCACCCTTAGGTTGAGACCAAGATTCGAATCACACGTAAGATACTATCCAGGATAGAGAATTACTGAACCCATCAAAGACAATACCCCAATAATCCATGGATATGTGCTTCAAATCGCCACCTTGATCGAACCTTGACTGTGTACCAGCCTACATTAAACTCATCTGATCCGCCATGAATGCATAGGAGGAAGACAAGGTGCAGGAAACCTACATCGTAGGCCTAGAAATGATGAATTTCTCCTTCCACATGAAAGAGAAATATCTAGAAGTTGAGGTGGTGGGATTGATGGAAATCCCTTCTACATGCAGGGTGCCATGCGTAGGGCTCTTGAACCGAGGCACTGTGTGCAAATGGTTTATCTTGCTAGCACCCACATTTGGGGAGGAGAGATCTGACTTGGCCATTTTCCTACATTTGAGCAGCAAGGTGTCATAAAGGGCATCTTGTAGCATGCCTTCCACAAGAGTGTGATTAGTTTTCACTCCCATATTAGCTAGGAAGTCTACCAAAGCATCATCTTTCCTATGAATGTGGTGAAAGGTAAGTGCTTGCATGCAATGGAGATGGTTGGCCAGTCGGCCCAACCCATGCTCAATACGCCAAATGGTGACCACTTTGGTGATTGGCGTACCAGTGTGAATTTTGGTGGCCATGGAAAGAATTATCTGAGAGTCCCCTTCCATAATCATAGGTAAGAGGTTCCTCCTGTCATCTATCCTTAGTCCTTCCACCATGCCTTCAAGTTCTGCTACGTTGTTGGAGTCAATACCAATGCTTCCATAGAACAAGTGAGTGATATCACCATTGTGGTCTCTGGTAGCTCCACCGTAACCTACATTCCCTGGGTTTCCTTTGGAGGAACTATCAAAATTAAGCTTAAAGATGTTATCGGGATGGGGCTCCCAGTGGAGTGGGATGGCCACTCGCATCTTGGTGGTTCCAGGGGTCGAAGGGACAGTAGTGGAATTAAAACTTAAGGAAAACAGGATAACCTTTTAACCCTAGGAGGTGGGAAGTCAGAAGCCGCCCAACCTTTGGAGTGGATAGTTTCCTGCAGATTGTTTTTAATAGCACCCCAAAGCACCCTGTTCGTTCTCTTGGTGTTTTTAAAAACTATGTTGTTATGTTCTTTCCAGACATTCCAAAATGCAAACTCGAGGGTGAGTGTCCAGAGTTGATTGAGGAATTTACTTTCAAACAGAATACCATTCCACTATTGAAGCGTATCCGTTACGTTTCCTTTTACATGATTAGTTTGTCGAAAAGCTTCGGCGACTATGTCCCATAGAGAGCTAGTGAAGGGGAAAGCATTGAGGAGATGGTCTGTGGTTTCTTGTTTTTCAAGGAATAGAAAACATCTTGAGGGGCCTTGAAACCATTTTCTAGCTAGATTCTCCCAAGTGAGGATACGACGGTGGATTAGAAGCCAAAGAAAATGGGATACTTTGGGCCAAAGAAGAGGCTTCCAGATGCATTTCCAAATAGAGGAGGGATGGATATCCAGTGTGGAAGAGAGGATTTCATAAGCTTATTTAACCAAGAAATTTCCTGAAGTTATATGGCCCCATATGATGAAATCCATACCATGTTTTTGTTTGAGGAGTTGGTTGTGTATTTCAGACAAAATGTTTTCCACTAGTTCCCTGTTGGGTACCATGTCGCAGGTGGAGGGATCTTTCCAACAAGGGAATTTGTCATTCGAAGGATGCCATAAATATTTCACATTGAGTTCCTCATTGAGATGAATATAAGTCTTAATATCTTGGTCTGGAAGAAGAATTTTCAAACTAGGTAACTATTTCCAAGGGTGACACCAAGAGAGGGATTTATCCCCATCTTTTATTTCCCAAAAACTATGATGTTGTATGAGCACCCTTTGTTTGTTGGCCTCCTTCCAGATATGAGAACTAGGGATGTCCTTGTCAAATATGATTAGGTGATGTGGGCGGTAGTCCAAAGAATATTTTTTGTTCCATAGCTTGGTCCAAGGGGAGTTGTTTTTGAAATCCAATTCCACCAAATTTTTCCCGAGAGGGCTTGGTTATTTAACTCATGGTTCCTGATACCGAGGCCCCCCTCTTTTTTCTTAAGACATACCTTTTTCCAGCTTACCAGGGCCCATTGATTATTTTTATTGTTTCAACCCCAGAAAAATGACCTCTGCAGGGTTTTAATTGCTTTCAAGTGTTGGAATATCGATACAACCTCCACATGGTATAACCACCGCACCTGTGGGAATATAAAACAAGTGGACCAACCGCCACTCCTGGTGATAGGGCCTTGTGTTGGGTTTCAAATTTTCACCAAAATCTGCAGGTTTTGGTGTAACAGCAAACCTTACATGGTATCAGAGCATAGGTCTTAGGTTCAATTGCCCCGAGCTACGTCGGAGGCGGGTTGTTGGAGTATCGGTACAACATCCACATGATATAACTTCCGCACCTCTGGGAATATAAAACAAGTGGACTAACCACCACTCTTGGTGATAGGGCCTTGTGATGGGTTTCAAATGTTGACCAACATCTGCAGGTTTTGGTGTAACAAAAATCCTTGCAGTCCCTAGCCAAAGTCAAAGCTCAAAACAAACTAGGCGTTCATAATACTGGTAAAAAAGATAAGTAAAAGGCCCAACGAGACTCAAATAAAAGGGGCCAAAAACCTGCTCTCCAAAGAATCAATTGTCTAGGAACTACACTGGTTGAATCTGGTCAATATGCCTAGTTAACATAATTTTTCTCCCCTCACTCAGTAGTTATCCAATGAATATCCTCTCATGGAATGTCCGCGGTCTCAACGGTTGATCAAAACAAACAATGTTGAAAATGAAAATTCAAAAAGACAAACCTACAATACTTTTTATACATGAGACTAAATGCTCTAGTGATTTAGCTACCAAGCTCATCTCCCGGATATGGAAAGATTGACTCACTATAGCCATTGATGCCATAGGTTCCTTGGGTGGTATCTCCATCAGCTAGAACCCTCTCCTGGTTACCCTTATTGAAGTTTCCTCCTCCATGCATACTCTATCAACCTCTTTTCACATTCTAGGCACCAACATCAAAGGTTACCTCATGAATTTGTATGGACCTCAAGCTGTAGATTCGAAGATGCACCTTCTAAAATTCATAGAATGGTTCTACAACTTGCATGTCGACTCTTTTATACTCATCGGCATAGATTTTAACATGATATCCACTTTGGAAGAAAAAAAAGGAGGCACCAGAGCTCTCTCTGCTAAAGACACTCCCTTCAAATCCACCATCAGCTCCTGTTCTTTGGTAGATATCCATACCTCTTTTTTTTTCACCTGGAATAATAGAAGGGGGGGGCGCACATCAAATTGCCAAGAGCCTTGAATGCTTTCTGGTCTTTGACAAAATTATCACTCTTGGAGGGCTTCTGGATGCTTCTTTCCTGCCCACAGTAGGGTCTGACCATTGGTCGATCTCCCTCTCATGGCATAGTTAGGGCTCCCCCCTCTACAAACCCTTCATATTCAAAAAATTCTGGCTCACTCACCCCTCCTTCATGGACTCTGTTAACTCTTGGTGGGAGAATATGATAGTGTCTGGACGGTCAAAAATATCCATTATGCATAAAAAACTAAAGCAACTTCGCAACCACCTTCAGCAATGGAACCACTCCAATTTTGGAAACATATTTGAGGATAAAAAGGAAATTCAAGAAATTTGAGCATCTCTTCAGCACACAGCCATGGATCAGGGTTACATCCAGGAAACCAAACTCTAGGAAAGAGATCTCCTTAACCAACTCAATAAAATATGTGAAGAAGAGGAGATCTTCTGGAATAAAAAATACAGGGTCAAATGGTTGCATGAAGGGGAAAAGAACACAAACTTCTTCCATCGATCCACCATACAATACAGAATGAGAAACATGATAAGAAATTTGCACGCAAAAAATGGTGAGATTCTAGAGGAGCAAGAAGCAATGTCGGAAGAGCTCACCCGACATTTCAGTCATCTCCTCACACAATCGAATCTATCATGTCAGGAAGATGTTACTAGGGTCACTTAGCACATCCCCTCTCTGGTTAACAACGACCAAAACCCGTCGCTCATGCAACCCATCAACATACAGGAAGTGGAAGCAACAGTAAAACAAATGGCTGATGGCACAACCCTAAGTCCTGATGGCTTCACCATAGACTTCTTCCATCACTGCTAGAGCATGCTCAAAGAGGAAGTCCTGGCTCTGGTTGCAAAATCTCATAAACAAATATGGCTCCTATCAATGCTGAATGCCACACACCTTGCTCTAATCCCCAAAGAAATTGGAGCCTCCAATATTGGTAAGTTCAAACCTATCTCTCTCTGCAATGTCATGTAAAAAGTCATCTCCAAAGTAGTGGCTAATAAGCTGAAGCCCCTTTTACCTCTCCTCATTTCGTTGGAACAATCATGCTACGTCGAAGTTCACAAAATATTATATGGCATCATCCTAACTCATGAAGTGGTTCACTCTCTTAAAACCACCAAAACCCCTTGCATGATCCTTAAATTAGATCTTCCCAAGGCCTTTAACAAAATGAGCTGGTACTTCATTGAAATTTTTTTGTTAGCTTTTGGTTTCTATTAGGAGTGGGTCAAATGGATCCTTTTAGTCATCTCCTTGGCCTTCTTCTCTATTTTGGTCAATGGCTCTCTCTCCTCCACTTTCTACCCCTTGGGTGGCCTCCGTCAGGGAGATCCTCTTTCCCCTTTTATCTTCATCATCATGGATGAAGGACTAGGGAGAATGATTCAATCCACGGTCTCTTCACGTACCATGCAAGGATTATCTCTCCATGGAGACCCCATCTAGTCTACCAGTAGTTTGTGGATGAAAATATCCTGTTTGGTCATTCTTCAGTTCAAGAATCCAGTATCATCCACTCTTCGTTAAAAACCTTTGAAGAAGCTTCAGGAACCACTCTAAACCTTGAAAAGTTCCTAATAATATTTTTCAATACTGGGGCAGCTGCTCAAAGAAACATAACCCAAATCCTCATATTCTCAGTCTCCTCCTTGCCTTCAAAATACTTGGGTGATCCACTGTTTGACTCGGCCATCAAACACACCTCATGGAAAGAGATGTTGAACAAACTTGAAAGCCATTTAACCTTGTGGACCTTCCGCTCCCTCAACCTCCCCAGTCGTGCTTCCCTTCTAAAATCTGTGCTTCAGTCGATGCCTGTGTACCTATTTTCTATCTTGCCAACCCAAAAATGGGTCTTGATGTTAGGATTATTAATCCTCCCTTGTTCATACTTTCTATTATATTAATTAGCTTAACTTAAGAACCTAAATTAATTAATTGTGTTCACTAGTACAATTGGGTCCACGTGGCCCAATTGGGACAGATGTACCAATCATTGAAGTGTGGGGAACATTGCTAGAGGTTAACTGCCACTTACTGAATGTGCATTTATCGTTTTGGGTGCCTCCTAGACCAATCCCTACATTATAGGAGCCACTGGGAGTCCCGACACCAACCTACTTCAGTCAGTTGGTGTTAGCACTAGTTAGTCTTAGTCACCCCTAGTTACATTCAGTTACTTCATAGTCAGTTACGCTAGCACTACTAATGCATGGGGAGGAGCACTTTTCCTACCTACCACATTTAGTTTCACTAAGTTAACTAGCTGTCAGTGGTTTTTGGATTTATTGGTCATCAAAGAGTTGTCTATTTGGACTCCGATATTGATTAGGAGACCTTCAGTTAGAGATTCAGTTAGATACAGTCTTATCCACTTGGAGGATTCAAATTCATTACTCATGTATTCGAGTTCTTTCCTATGTAAACTATTGTAACGCCGGATATTATTATGATGAATATACTGTAAATTCTTGAGCAATACTTGTCCATTTCCTATGTGGTTTGTGTTGCTTAGTTTGTATGTTCATTCTCCATTCAATTGCTGCAACATTATTAGAACTCTCTGCTTGAAGATATAAATGGCATTCAAATTATAATATGGTATCAGAGCCTTCTCAGGAATGTTTCATGCTTGTTTCTCCCCATCGAACATCAAAAGCAGCTGGGTATCCACAGAAGTCCCCTATGAAAATTTGTGAGATCTGGATTCATTCAGAGCAGTGAAGAGGGCGTGATGGACCCTGAAAACATGTTCATGACAGGAGGAAAGGCATGATTCTAACAGTTCATATGTTTTAGTGTGTTATTTCAGTGAAATTGACAGGTGCTACATAGCTTGAGAGAAGAATTTGCAGTCTTCCAGCCAGAGCAATTATGAGTTCTCAAACTCCTAATCCAAGGATCCTAACAACTTCCAATTACCTTGATTGGAGGATTGATATGAAGCTGGCCTTGTGCAAGCATGGCTACCACAAGATCATACATGGATGGGAGGATGAGCCTCATCAGCCGGTAGAGCAGAACAAGTTCCTAAACTATTGTGATGAAGCGTTCAGGTACTTATGTACTTATATTTCCAGATATCTCCTCTTTCATCTAGAAGGATTAAGGACTCCCATAGAATCCTAGGAGAAGTTTGATATATTGTTTAACAAACAAGATGAGCTTTGGGGACACATTCTGGTGAATGAGTTGGTATCTTTACATCCTAGGAGTTTCGAGAATATTGAGAAATTCTTCTCCAAATTCAAGTCTCTAGTGCTACAATGTAGACAACGTGGGATATAGTGGAAGGATGAGCATAATGTCCTTTCCATACTCAGCAAACTAGGCCCTGAGTAATCTATATATGTCTCTATGTTTCATTCCAAGCGGGAAATATTTCATGATTGGAAACTTCCTTCATTAGATTCATTCTCTGAGTCCTTAATCAAGGAGCAAAAAAATTGATTCGAATGGGAGTCATCCAGACCTCCAAAGATCAAGCTCTCTTAGTTACTGACTTTTCCAAAGCACAAGCAAAGGGGAAATCAAAGAATAAGGATCCAAAGGCAACTGATTCGAAGCCTAAAAAAATCAACAAGCTTCTAAAAGGGCCTTCTGATCTAAGAAGAAGAAATTTGGGAAAACATTATGCCCCTATTGTTGAAAAGGGTATGACCTTGAAGATCATTGTATGAGGAAGGAACTTGATGAAATTTATGCTCTTCTCAAGAAGCATAACATTCAAAGAGAAAAACGGTATGATAATGGACATGAAATATGTCATGCTTTGAAAGCAGGACCACCTCGGTCTACAACCTACTTCATTGATTTTGGAGCCTCCAACCACATGGTTTCCTCCAAGGATCTCTTCTCCTCTCTTAGTGTCAAAGAAGGGCCCACTATTCACATGGGAGATGATTCCCAAATCCCAGTATCAAGAAAGGGCACCATCAGAGCGAAGCATGGTGTGTTTAGATATGTCCTATATGTGCCCTCACTTGCAGCTAATCTGTTATCTGTTTATCATATGATCCATACTAGCTCACCAAAGCAAGTATTGTTTGGACCCGACTCAGTAGATATCACCCATATCTCAACTGGTGAGATTGTAGCGAAAGGGATTGTTGATCATGCCTCCAGGGCATACTATTTCTCCCACTTCATGCCATTCTCAGTTCCAGCATCATCACAACTTCCATTCAAAGCTGATGAAGGTATAAACATTCCTTCACTTCCTATTGCAGTTTCAGTTTCAAATCCTGGCATTTCTGATTCATATTCAGAAGGGGAGTCATCCCAGTATGATCCAGACATTGAGATTATAGATCAAAGGGATCTAGATCCAGATCCATCTACTACATTCCAGCATCCTAAATGGGCTAAGCAGCTCATAGAAGTAGTTGGAGATGGTGCTGGGGATCCAGATGACAAAAGAAGAATGAGGTCCCAGTATCATAAGGAGAGTGTAGCAATGTCTCACACATATCTTCTTCTTGTTGAAAGGTGTTTTATGATGCTTGGGTCATATCCTCAATCCTTCAAGGAGGCTTCCCATGATCCTAGATGGCAGGAAACCATGGATGAGGAGTTTGATTTTCTACATGACAACCAGACCTGGGAACTTGTCCCCTTACCTCCAGGAAGGAAGATGGTACAGTGAAAATGGATCTACAAAACCAAAATAGCTGTCGATGGGACCACAACCAAGTACAAGGATCAGTTAGTGGAAAAAGGGTATTCTTAGGTCCAAGGCTTGGAATACAATGAGACATTCTCTCCAGTAGTTAGAATGGACTCCATCAGGCTGGTATTGGCCATTGTTGCTTCGAAGAGATGGGAAGTAGACCACATAGATGTGAAGAGTGCCTTCCTCCATGGTGATTTGTGTTAGAATTTTATCATTCAAGCTAGCATTATGTTAGGATATTTAACTGAGAGAATAACAAGTACAACAGTCAAACACAAGAGACAATGAACACAATCTTTTTCCTCGGGGAAACCATAAATGGAGAAAACCCCGCAACTTCCTCAAAGATAGAATCAACACCAAAAGTAAAACCCCAAAACAGTAAGATGATCTCCCGATAGCAGTAGTCTCTTTCTTTCTATCCCCAACAACTTCTTCTTCCTCAACTATGTGCTACAACTGAGTGTGAGTGAGTGTGTGATAAATAGAGAGGTTCACTCTCTATTTATAGTAATTCTCGACTTGACAATAACTCTCTAGGGCCAAATTCACTAGGAGAGTCTAATAACCCTAGGGCCCCGGAACTATGGGGACTTTAACCATTAATCAAAAGGAGGGTTTCCCACAATGACTTGGCATGACTTGTTTACATTATAGAAACTCCTGATCGAAACATCGGGGCATGACATGACTCAATTACATTACAAATACATCCTAGAATAAACATAAGGGAGCAATACATAAGATATACAAGTGAATACATTTCGAAGTTACAATTACATCAACACTCCCTCTTAACTAGGAAGGTATTCTCTCGACACAATTTATCAGCACAAGTTGTCTTCTCTGTATCATCTGGATCATCATCGATGGATCTGGATCATCACTCGATCTGGATCATCACTGAATCTGGATCATCACTTGATATGGATCATCACCACTGGATCTGGATCATTACTTGATTTGGATCATCACTAGGTCAACATCACTGGTGCTATCTCATGATTCTTCTCGTCACAGAAAGTTCTACAGAGCCAACCCTTTTTCATGCTGGTTGTAGGCGTAGCCTCCATGTAGGTCTTCTTCAGCACTTATATCTGACCCTAAGTCAAAATGGCCCACCCAGGACTTACATCTGACCTTGACTTGTCAGAAAGGCATGCCCAACACTCACATCTGACCATGAGAGGAACACATCCACCATCATGTCAAAATGGCCCAGCCCTCACATCTGAACATGGAAGGAACTTAATCCTCTCACCATGGCAGAATGGCCCAGCCCTTACATCTGACCATGGAAGGAACTTAATCATCTCACCATGTCAGAATGGCACAATCCTTACATCTGACCATGGAAGGAAATTAATCCTCTCACCATGTCAGAATGGAACATCCCTTACATATGACCTTGACTCGTCAAAAAGGCTCTCAGTCCTAGACTGAGGGTTCATGGTAACTGACTAGGTGCCTCCATTCAGAGAATGGAAACAACCATTATATCTGATCAAGTGGGAACATATCCCTCAATCACATCAGAATGGCCCTGCACTTATATCTGATCATCTGAGACTACATTCCACAGTCATATTAGAATGGCCCTCAGTCCTAGACTGAGTACTCCTGGTAACTGACCAAGTACCTCCATTCAGAGAATGGCAACAACCCTTATATTTGATCATGTAGGAACCAATCCTACAATCATATCAGAATGGCTCAACACTCATATATTACATGGAAGGAACCAATCCTCTCACCATGACAAAATGGATCAGCCATTATATCTGACCATGGAAGGAACATAATCCTCTCACCATGTCAAAATGGCTCACGGACTCGTCACTTCCCCTTGGAGGGAACCTCGATTTGGAGAACACCAAGCTTCTCCCTGAAGTACTTAAACTTCACTCTAGCCAAAGGCTTCGTCAACACATCAGCTATCTATTCATCCATCGCAACATATTGGAGCTTCACTGCTCCTCTCTGCACCATATCCCTGATATAGTGATACTTGATCTCGATATGATTCAACTTGTCATGGAACAATGGGTTCTCCGTCAACTTCACACAACTCTGGTTGTTGCAGTATATACAATTAGCATCTAATTGGAGATCAAATAAATCAGACAGTAGCTTCCTCAGCCATACTACCTCACAACTAGCTGAACAAGCTGCGACATACTCTGCTTCAGCTGTACTCAGTGCCACACAGGATTGCTTCCTACTAAACCAAGAGATCACACCTAATCCCATACTAAAGAAACACCCTGAAGTGCTCTTCCTATCAATGGCACTGCCTTCCCAATCTGAATCAACATAACCCTCCAGGTTAATCTTCTGATTCGCATCATACTTAAGCCCATAATCAACTATACCCTTTAGGTACCTTATAATATGCTTTGCACTAATCAAGTGAACATGTCTCGAATCTATCAATAACTGGCTCAAGGTGTTCACAGCAAAGCAAATATATGGTCTCATGTTCGTCAGGTACATCAAGGACCCAATCATCTGATGATAGATCGTAGCATCAACCGCTTCTGATGAAGCATCACTCAATAGCTTCAGGTTTGATTCCATAGGTGTGGTCATGGCCTTGCAGTCCATGATTTCGAATCTCTTCGGGATCTCTACCATATATTTTCCTTGCCCCAGAGAAATTCCATCTGCATTCTGCCACATCTCCATGCCTAGAAAATAATGCATCATACCTAAGTCCTTCATTTCGAACTCAGCAGCAAGCTTCCTCTTTGTATCAGCAATCAACCCATCCATACTTGTTACAAACAGATCATCTACATACAGTAGAAGCATCACTGGTTTTCCATCTTCAACCTTGTAGTAAAGGTTGGAATCTGCTTTACTCTTGGTAAAGCCCAAACTGGATAGAAAGCTGTCAATTCTGCCGTACCATGTCCTGGGTGCTTGTTTCAAACCATACAGGGCTTTCTTCAATCTACACACATGAGACTCCATGCCATGTGTCTCAAAATCGAGTGGATACTCCACATATACTTCCTCTTCCACTACACCATTCAAGAAATCAGTCTTGACATTCATTTGGTGTATCTTCCATTTCATCATTGCAGCTAGAGCAATTAGTAATCTAATGGAAGTGTATCTGGCTACAGGTGCAAAAGTTTCTTCATAATCTATTCCTTCTTTCTGGGAGAAGCCACGAGCCACAAATCTTGCTTTATATTTTTCTATGCTGCTGTCTGCAGCATGCTTGATCTTGTAGATCCATTTGGAAGTTACAATAGACTTCCCTTCTGGTCTTGGGACAACATCTTAAACATCATTCTTCATGATCGAGTGATACTCTTCGATCATATCATCCTTCCATTCTTTCCTTTCTGTCGCTTCTTCATAGTTGGAAGGTTCTTTATCGATGAAATCACATAATAAGGCTACATACCCTGAGCAGGACTTGGTCCTCTTTCTTTCTCTGTGATTCTGTTCTAGAGCCCCATATCTTTCTACACCTTGGATAGCTTCTCGTACCCAAGCAGGTTTCCTCTTATGAGGATTCTTCTCCTGAGGTGGATCTACATGTTCTTGAGATTCTTCTAATTCTTGATCTTCTACTTGAACTTCTTTGTTCATGGTTGTGTCATGAATTTTGGGTGCTTCTGTTTCTTTAGGTTCTTCAACAGGTCTCTTTCTAGATTTGTTGTAAGCTGAGTCTTCATCAAATGTAACATCCCTGCTGATGTCGATCTTCTTAAATCTTGGGAAGTATATTCTGTAAGCCTTTGAGCTTTCAAAGTATCCCACAAATATACCCTTCTTTCTTGAAGGATCTAACTTTGTCCTCTTTTATTTTGGAATGTGTATGTACACTAGACATCCGAATATTTTGAGATGGCTGACTTCTGGTTTCTTGCCGAAAAAGACTTCTTCAGGTGTCTTGTTTTCGAGTACTCCGTGTGGAGTACTGTTTTGTACATACACTATTGTTCTATAAGCTTCTACCCATAGATGCATGGGAAGATCTTGATCATGAATCATATCCCTTGCAGCTTCCATGATCGTTCTATTCTTCCTTTCTGCAACTCCATTCTATTGTGGATTATATGGAGTGGTTAACTCCCTCTTAATCCCTGAATATTTGCATAACTATTTGAATTCATTTGATGTGAATTATCTGCCATTATCTGATCGAAAAGTCTTGATCTTGTTTTCAGTTTGATTCTCAATCAAGGCTTTGAATTCCTTGAACTTGTTGAATACTTCATCTTTGTTATTCATGAAGTAAATCCATGTCTTCCTAGAAAAATCATCAATAAAAGAAACATAGTATACATACCCGCTTAATGAACTTGATGACATTGGACCGCATACATCGGAGTGAATGATTTCCAAGATTCCTTTTGCCTTGCTCTCGCTACTTGAAAATGTCTTCTTTGTGTTCTTTCCTTTTGCACATCCTTTGCAGACTCCATCATGTTTTGCCTGAATTTCTGGAAGACCTTCAACAACTTTGCTTGCAAGTGGTAGTGCTCTGTAGTGCACATGTGCAAGCCTTCTATGCCAAAGTTCATTTGGCTCTACTTTGTCATGGACCAAAGCTTGTTCTGAGGCCCTTCAATTTGTATAGGCCTCCCTCTTATTCCCCAATCACTACTGCATCATCAAAAGTATTTCCCTTTGGCCACATGAGAACTTGGCAATATACAAATGCAACCCTCATGCCTTTTGCATCTAATGCATACATGGAGCGGAGGTTCTTCTTAAGTCTCGGTACAAAAAATACATCCTTCATTTTCATAGACTTTCTAGAGTCTAGCTTATAGGAGGATTCCCCGCTACCCTTTATTGGATACTGATAGTCATCTCTGAGTTTCACCTTGTGGGGTGATTCATGTTCTGATAGTCTTACAAAAGAATCTTTGAATCCTGTCATATGTTTGGAAGCCCCATTGTCTATAAGCCAATCATTGCTTCCATGTGTGATGTTTCCCATGAGAGCGGAAATCAAAACATATTCTTCATCACTTTCTTGCTTGTTTCTCTTTGTGGAAGGTTCATCATCTTCTGCAGCATGAGCATGATGTCTTCTCTTGTGTTTTTCTTCTTGTGAGAGTTTCTTTTGTTTCTAGGACAATATTTGGCATAGTGTCCTATTTCATCACACGTATAACATTTGAGTTGAGTTTTCTTGGAGGAAGAGTGCTTACCTTTAGAATGATGATGATGGTCCCTTCTGTTTTTCTTGGATTGAACTGTGAGAGCTTGATCTTCACTTCCCATCTTTTCTTCTCGAGATGCTATCCGAGCTTCTTCTTGTGAGCATTCTTCCCATAGTCTGCTGAACTTGACTAACTTCTTTCTGGCACATATCCCTTGAATGAAAGAGTCCCATGTCCTAGGGAGACCATTCAAGGTGGTCATTACAATCTCTGCATTCTCCACTTCTTCATCCACTGCTTCAAGTTGTTCTTTGATCTGGGAGACTCTTGTGAAGTAAGACTGTATGGTCTCAGCATTTTGAATCTTCACATTCTTCAACTGGTTCCTCAAAGTCATCTTTCGGTTTATGTTCTTTCCTTCAAACAGTTTGGTTAGGGCATCAAACATAGCTTTAGGTGTCTTTAGGGAGGACACCTGTGGTATGAGGTGATCCTTTATTGAATCAACAATAATACTCTTAGCCATAACCAAATTCTTCTTGTGTAAGACCTTAGCCTCATCTCCCTCTGGAACTGTAACCTCCTCATTGATGTAGGAGTCCAACTCATTTTCTTCCAGGACCAGGGAGATCCTATACTTCCAAGCTCAGAATTTATTAGCTCCCTCAAGCTTTTCATCAAGCTTGGTATGGTGAGACATCTTAACCGAGAACCTCAAATGGAAATACAAAATATTTACATCTTACCAGGTCAAGATGTCGGAACTGGATCTGAAGCTGAATTTCTGTAGTGCTGGTTCAGGAGCAGATTAGGGTTTGACTTTCCTGGAGTTCTGTCCATCCAAATGCTTTGATATTGATCTCTAAACTTCGATTTTGAGGAGGAGATCAATCTAGGCCTGGGGTCACTCAAAAATTTCACTTCTGTGGAAAGCCCTAATTTCTCGTAGCAATGTCAGGTCAAAAATTGAAAATGCTCAGAATCAGATTCTGCTTCGATAGAAAGATGTGCCCTAGGGAGGAGAGTCAGTCCAATATTCTTTTGCTTAAAATCTGTGGAGAGAGATCCAAAAAGTAGGAATCCCTAGTTTCCACAGCTGCATAGTGTCTTCTTCTCAGGTTAGCTTTGATACCATGTTAGAATTTTATCATTCAAGCTAGCATTATGTTAGTATCTTTAACTGAGAGAATAACAAGTACAAAAATAAAACACAAGAGACAATGAACACAATGTTTTTCCTTGGGGAAACCATAAATGGAGAAAACCCCGCAACTTCCTCAAATAGAATCAACACCAAAAGTAAAACCCCAAAATAGTAAGATGATCTCCCGACAGCAGTAGTGTCTTTCTTTCTAGCCCCAACAACTTCTTCTCCCTTAGCTATGTGCTACAACTAAGTGTGAGTGAGTGTGTGATAAATAGAGAGGTTCACTCTCTATTTATACTAATTCTCGACTTGACAATATCTCACTAAGGCCGACTTCAGTAGGAGAGTCTAATAACCCTAGGGCCCTGTAACTGTGGGGACTTTATCCCTTGATCAATAGGAGGGTTACCCACAATGACTTGACATGACTTGTTTACATTATAGAAACTCCCGATTGGAACATCGGGGCATGACATGACTCAATTACATTACAAACACATCCCAGAATAAACATCGGGGATAAATACATAAGATATACAAGTGAATACATTTTGAAGTTACAATTACATCAACAATTTGGAGGAGGATATCTATATGAAACAACTTGAGGGGTTTATTGATGATCCTTTTTTAGTCTACAGATTGAGGAAATCATTGTATGGACTTAAAAAAGCCCCAAGGGCATGGTATTCCAAGATGGATGCCTTCCTCATCTCTCAGAAGTTTGAAAGGTGCAAATTTGATTGCAATGTCTACATGAATGAGGAGGGGTTCTTACTTCTAGTTGTATTGTATGTGGATGAATTGATAATTACTAGAAGCTCTGCTACTAGATTAAGCAGCATCAAGTCTTCTCTTAATAAATCATTCACTATGACTAACTTAGGACTATTAAGACAATTCATTGGTCTCAAATTAAGTCAAAATACTTTGGGAATCATGATCTCATAGTCTAGGCATTCATCTAACATGCTTAAGAGGTTTTACATGGAGGATTTAAAGGCATCTCCTTGCCCTTTCCTATCATGCATCAGGATTGAAGAAGGTGGTTCCACATCTTTGGTGGACAACACTCTTTACAGACAGCTCATTGGAAGCCTTATGTATCTCACTCATTCGAGACTAGACATATCCTATGCTGTGAGTGCTGCTTCCATATATATGCAGGAGACACATGAGCTACACTGGAAGGAAGAAAAGAGGATCTTGCACTATGTGCAGGGTAATATTTATTATGGGATCCAATATGCTTCTGGAGCACAGTTGGATATCACAGGCTTTACAGATTTAGACTGGGCGGGAGATGGAAATGATAGGAAATCCACCTCATGTATTATATTCATGATTCGATCTAGGCCAATTTGTTGGTCCAACAAGAAGCAAGAAGCCCTTGCACTTTCTTCAGCAGAAGCAGAGTATCGAGGAGCTATAAATGTAGTTATTCAGGCAGTTTGGCTGCATGGAATCTTGACAGAGTTCGAGATTCAAACTTCACCTACAGTAGATATTTATTGTGACAACCAGAGTACAATCAAGATCTCCAGTGATCCTGTTCAGAAGCAGAGGACAAAGCAAATAGAAGTTCACATGCACTACATTCGGGAACTGGTGCATGACATAACCATCACACTCCATTATTGTCCGACAGAGGATCAGATTGCAGCTATTTTTACCAAGTCTTTTACTGAAAATAGATTTTCCTTTCTCAGGTCTCTTTTGGGCATTAAAGCTTGATTCTCAGTTCATATCTTGAGGGGTTTTTTCCCAAGAGGTTTTCCTACCTCATCTGTATTATGTCTCTTAGATTGTATATTGGGTGACCTATGGTCTTGTTACCAGGGCCCACAATTGTCAAAGTTAGGATTCAGGGGGGGTGTTAGGATTATTAATCCTCCCTTCAACAAAAATATTGCCATGATGAAAAATATTGCATAGAACTTCAGCTTCAACAAAAGAGAACGATGGATACCTACTTAATAAAAAATGATGAACATATGCAAGATGAATGAGTGCAGCCTCAGTATCAGCCTGCGCAGTATCAGCAACAACAATATCCTCAACCACATTACCAACCAAATCAATATCCTCAGCAAAAACAATACCCTTCGCAAAGGCGGGGCATAAATTTTAGAGGTTGAGGAAAACAACCAGGAGGAGGATTTGGTCAAGGCAGAGGCCAAATAGTATGTTATAGTTATGGGAATCAAGGACGCTTTTCCTGATATTGTCAAAGTCCTACGAAAAATTGTACATGTTGTAAAGCATTTGATCACACTAGCGAACAATGTCCGCAACTTATTACGAAATGGAAGGCTATAACTATCGTTAACCCCAACACAGTGCAAAATATGAATCTAAACCCCAATCCTAATAGTCAAATGATTTTTTCTGAGCCAATACAAACCAACCTTGCTGTAGTCACAAGAGGAGGTGCTACGACAGGAGCAGAACAAAATAAACCACAAGGACACCTGCAGGTGGGACCTGCGGCACAAAAGAGAGCTCCACTAAATGTCTAATAAGAGAAAGAAGTATTCCTAGATGTGTGACAGGACATTGTTGATCCCAATCAACCTTCTACATCTAAACAAGTCAGAGCTATGCCCGAATGATTTGAACAACTAATTAGAAGTTCTCCCATCAAAAAGGTTAGTAGCTTAAAGAGTTATTCAAAATTTGTTTAGCGTTAATCCATGATAAATATGTTGTCGCATGATTGACATCACTCATAGAAGAAACCACAAAAGATCTACGAGCTGAAAAAAGAGTCAATCATATCGGGAGAAAAATGAGGACATGCCAAGAACTGCGAATGACTATGCAGATAGGAGATTATGATATGGACTATATCATATTAGACCTGAGCTCAGATGTCAATATCTTGACAAGACATACATGGGAGAGCATGAATAAGTCACAACTAGACTAGTATTGTATTCAGCTAGGACTTGCAAATATTCCTTTATGCGTGTGGTTTTTGCCGGCTCCAGTCGTGTGGTTTTTGCTAGCTCCAGTCGAGCTCGTATGAACGATTGTACCTATGATCACTAAGGGATGTCACTTTCTCAGTGTACTTATGCCTTACTGTGATTTTCCTGCTGTTACACTTCTTCACATACCTTCTTCTACGAATATTCTACCGTGTTATCTCGTATCTTGCTCTATCCTTCTGTCATAGCCTACTAATCTGGCACAGCTTCCTCGTCCCACACCTTCTCTTTGTCTTCTTCTTCACTTTCCTTCTTTTGTCGCAACATTATTCTCTTTCCTTTGATGCTGTTTCTTCTCTCGTAGCTCCTTCCTCTTCTACTTTGCACTCTTCTTCCTTACTCGAGAATAATTCGACATGAATTCTGCCCTTCTGTCCCGAGTACCAACATGAATATTTTGTTTCTAAATATTTTGACAAGAAGTAAAAAATAAATGTAATGGATTATTCTTTTATTAATTACAAATATTGGAGGTAATCTGAACTAAAAAGTTGTTGAAAGAGTGTTTGCTGACCCACAAGAGGAAAATACAAGTGGCTGAAGATGCTCAATATGTGGGAGGAATCTTCCCCAAAATCAGGTCACAACTCATTGTGGAGTCCTAAAGAGAAAGATACTCATAAATGACCAAGTCCTATGCACAATACTATATAATAGTATGTCCATTTAGAAAGCAGGAGGCTAGTAGTGGACATGGAACTAATTTGTTAATGCAAGAGATGGCACATTAAGTGGATTTTTCCCTTGTGGTTCAACGAACAGGCTCGGGGGTTCTGGAGAAAGTGAATTGGATGCTCTAGGAGTTGGTTGGGAGGAATGGCTATTTCATTTCTATTTTCCTAAAAGTGGTGTCAGGTTCCCTATTCTACTTATTATATGTCTGAGTTAGTTAAACAAGAATCTCAAGTTAACTATGTATCACAATTATTTCTTTTTAGAGTAATATTATTCTGCATTTGTTTCAAATATTGTTCCTATTATGTATCTGTTTCAATATATTTCCTACTATGTATCTGATCTATTTATCTTTCCTATTGATTATAATCATGTCAGTAAACTACTTTTATATAGTATTTATAGATCCATGAACCTTAGAGTTCTTAACGAATCTTTGTTTGGACATCCATACTCGAATTAGAGAATTTGTACTGTAGTAATGTTAGTACAACTAGTAAATCGAAACAAAGGACTATCTTAGATTTGGTTAAATGTTCTAGATTCATACATATTTCTAGTTAAACCTAGTTAATTTACTTTACGGCTTCTGAAAGAAACTTTCAATATTTATTATAACAAACTCATAGAGAAAATGCTAAAACAAACCAGATCTAATATAACACAAGAGAGTATCCATTCACATAACTTATACTTAAAAAAAAAGAACTATAAACTATTTATTTAGGAATTTCTGAACATAATAAGAGCCAAGAGGATTTTGTAAAACCAAGCTAAACATATCAAAGTTATCTCATCTCAAAACCCCAACATAGATTGATATTTACCAAGGTTCAATGGAATAATTATAAATACAATAAAAACCATATTAATCCAATTATCAATTAACTAGCAGTCCACAACTAAAGTCAAGGTTATTAAACTAAATCTTTTAGATCTATTGTAACCATCGTGATTCTCCCACGATTCTATCTCATGATTGTTTCGCCTCTTCTTATGACTATCTATACCCGAGGCTAAATCTTATTTTAAAATCAAATTTACCCTATCGAATTTAAATCGAGATTACAATTTTTTTAAATCAATGAAACCATTAAAATACCATATACCTGGCAATAAGACCATTGTAAAATGGAAGCCATTATGATAACAAAAATCATGGTGAGAACTATCATTAACAACCAAATCTCAAACGATAAACTAGTACAAACCCTAAGGGGTTGTTTTTTATTTATTTGTATAAATAAAATCATGACAGGTATTATCATTAACATCAAGAAATCACACAAATAGGAAACTGGTATAGACCCTAGGGGGTCTCTTTAAATTATTTAAAAATCAACCAATTACATTTTAGTAGATGACATCATCCCCCATGGTTGAGGTGGCATTACATGAGTTAAGAATGCTTATTTGTCACATTTTCTATGGTGTATGAAAACCCATAGTTAACCAAGGTAGTGGTACAAGTACTTTTAAGTCATAAAGTGAAGT
>LPNX010850487.1:12692-25271 GCA_001517045.1 Pseudotsuga menziesii
AATTAGAGTTATCAATTCGAACTTCCTCATGTGGATTCGAATTGCTTGTGGCTATTAAAGCCATTTTACATCGTTGTAATTATTATCTGGATTACTTTTTTGATTAATGAAAGCATTCACAGCTGCAATCCTTTTGCACTGTTTCATTCTTCAATGGCTGAGTAAATTGTGAGATCTTCTTTGTGAGTTGTGTGTTTGTCTACAGATCTATATGCTCAAATTTACACCCTTAGTTGAAAGCAGTGACAACAATAGAGGTGAAGGTGGTGAAAGCTGACGAGGGTGGTGGTGAAGGCAGTGAAGGTTGGCCATAGTTGGTTGTGAATGAGGTGGTCAAGAAGTTAGTCAAAGTGATGAAGCCATTGCATCGTAATTGAGTAGCATAAATTTCCTTTAATGAATATCTCAATCCAGATAGCGATATGGATTAACAGAATATCTCAATGCAAATAGAGATATGGATGAAGCCGTGCGGTTGCAGATGAGACGGTTTAGGGGTGGTGGAATATGGTAGTGGTAGCAGGAATACATTGCGATATGGATGAAGCTAATATCTCAATGTAGATAGAGATATGAAATGAGTATCTCAATGCAGATACACATATGGATGAATCGATGCAGTTGCAGATGAGATGGTTCAGGGGTGGTGGCAGATGCCAGTAATAGAAAGAATACATTGCAGTAGTACCAATGGTATAGGTGGGAATTGGTAAGTCGATTTTCATAAGTTATAATTTAATGAGACTCTAAATAAGGGTAAGAAACAATGCAAGGATTTAAAGAATTGCCAGACATCCTAAGCCATTCCCAATCCTTACGCCATCGCCCTGGCCATAATGGTTCAAACTATAATCTAATCAGCATGGAGATAAAATCTATTTTTATATTAATTAATGGAAAATTATCATGAAACTTTTGTTAAAATAATACATTTCATTTGAGTGAAACTAAAACTAATACTTAGTCAACAGCTATCAAAAACAATAGTACCCTAGCCTGACGGAGGGGACTAATAAGTCACTAACTACTAATATTTTTTTAATAGATGTTATAACTTTTTAAAAACACCTTCTAACTCCATAGTTTATTTATACTCCAATCTTCATATTTGCAAGGGTTTTTACCACCTTCCAACTCCATAATTTATTTAGAATCCACATCTCCATATCTACAAGGGTTTTGACTCATTCAAAGATTATATAAAATATATTATTTTAATTCAAATTAGCAATTAAAAAGCATCTTCAACTCGATAACATATTTCTAATATCTTTATTAACATATATTATTAATATACAATTGGGAGGAATTATAATCTGATGTTGTGGGTTACAGAGAAACTGTATGCCCTAAATTTCTTAGGATTTAACAAGCATCATTAAATAATACACTAGATAAGACAAATCACATAGAAACACATTTAAGATAGACACAATGTTTACATGGATAACCTAAACCGAGAAAACCACCATAACATATCTATTATCTCCCTTGACCTAAATCAATCAAGCAGAGCCAAGTGAGCTAGCCACTACTCACCTCTAGGCCACTTTACAATCGAGCCTCCTCAATCCTTATAAAGGCTTCTTTACATGTAATACCATGTGACAATATTATGGACCACCAAATTCAATTGGCCACAAATACCATGGAAAAATAATATATGCTATAACAAACCATGTTCCCAAACAATATGCTAGAACTTAATTCATTAGTCAAGGTTAACCCTTAAAATCCCCCATTTAACTTGGGGTAAACAACAACCCCCTAAGAGTTTGACCGAGGAATATCACATACACCCACATATCACCTAGGTCAATATCGATACTTTACTTGTGAGTTACCAGGCGTATGCATGTTAAGATTTCATATGCTAGACTAGATATCATTAGTGTTCAATTCAAAATAACAGCAATAGCATATTTAGAATCATTGAAAGAAACAAAATCATAAGATAGACAAAATATTTATCCCGGGAAATCCTCAAGGGTAAGAAAACACATCAAAACCTTCCTTTGTATAAATGTATAATATATAACCACAAATACAAGTATTCTCCTCCTTCTATTCTGTCTCTCTCTCTCTCTCTCCTATGTGCTACTCAAGTGAGTGAGTCTATGTCCAAATAAGAATCACAACTCTCCTATTTATACACATTGAGCCAACTAACTTTTACCCTAAAAAAGTCGGCCCCACTAAACTTTCTGGGGCGACTTCACCTAGGAAGACTCAAAACAATATATTATATTATTCATTAGGGTACTAATGACTCATCTTACAATGGAGGCTTTACCTCATGAATCTATGATGACCAGATACAATAGTAACACCCCATTGGAGGAATAATAACATCTCCCTTGGGTTACATCAATCAAATACATTTAGAATATACTTTGAAGTTACAATATTCAACACTCATCCTTAATGAGAAGGTTATTCTACTAAAAACATCATCATAGACTATAGGAGAACAGAGAGACAATATCTTTAGAATTATCAAGGTAATACATCTATATGCCATAGGAAGTTTTCACAATTAGTAACTGAAATAGTTACTCTTAAATGTCTTCATCTATTGCATCACACGATCACTTGATCCTTTGGTAGAAACACTTCGATCTTTTGATCCTTCGTAGCAAAACTTCAATCTTCTCATCCTGTGCAGCAGAACTTCGATCTTTCATCCTTTGCATCACTTTCGATCTTCTCGATCCTTCATAGCAGCACTTCTATCTTTGGTCCTTTGTAGCAGTACTTTGATCTTCTTGATCTTTCGTAGCAGCAACACTTTGATCATTTCAATCCTTTTCAACATTACTTTGATCTTCTCGATCCTTTGCAACCACAATTCAATCTACTTGATCCTTTTACACCATGCAACCTACTGTACACATGATCTCTTTATGGGATGATCAATCCCTATCACTTTAGGATGTAAATCCAAGGATGATGCAATCCTCCATCATCCTGGTCCATGATATCAACCAACTGAATCGTCTACAACTAAATGTAGATCTTGACCACACCTATTGCAAGTCCAATCGTCCATGAGGGCTCATCGTAGTCCATCCATACCACTGAGGTTAGGACCACTACCAAGTTATTTTTATACTACTGTATCTACACTCATGTGTAGGTATACTCTTCCATGCAAGAGTATTGTCTGTAGAGTAGATATCAAATGCATACAAAATGTCAACCCTCATCATAGAATATCCATACCACTAAGGTTAGGACCACTCCCAATTGAGTGTTATACTACGTCGTCTATGAGGATCATCATAGAGAATCCATACCACTAAGGTTAGGACCACTACCAAGCGAGTTGTATTCTATGGTATCTACATATGAATGTAGACATACTCTCCATACAAGAGTATTGTTTGCAGAGTAGATATTGATTGCATACAAAATGTCAGTCTTGTTGTTCGTGAGGACTCATTGTAGAGCATCCTTACCATTGAGGTTAGGACCACTCTTGAGTGAGTGCTTATTCTATGATACCCACAACTGAATGTGAACTCTCCATGTAAGAGTAACATCTACAGAGCCATCCTTAGTAAGGACCACTCTCATCAATAGATTGTTATACCTGCCATCCTCAAGAGAGGATACTATCATCCACAAGTGAATGTCGGACCTTGTCATCATTACTGTCATCCATCATCGATGTTAGTCACATCATTACTCCCCCTTTCTTAGGAAGTTCCATATTGTCAACCTACTCCCCCTTTGTCTGAGGAGGGTTAATGTCTTCTACTTGATCTTCCTTTTCGAAGAAGGTCGATATCTTCATCATTTGTAGTTCCATCACTACTCCTCCTTGTGAGGAAGGTATTTTTGAACTCACTAATCTTGTCACATAAATATTCAAATTTTACTCGAGATAGAGGCTTGGTCAGTACATCAACAATTTTCTCATCAGTACTCACATACTAGAGCTCGATAGCTCCTTTTTGTACGATATCCCTTATATAAAAGTATCGGATTTCTATGTGCTTCAATTTTTCATTGAACACCGGGTTCTATGTCATATTTATACAACTATGGTTGTCATAGAGAATCTCTTTGGTTTCCAAATTCATGTCAAATAATCCTGGCATCATCTTCTGAAGCCATATTACTTCACAATAAGTGGAACAAGTTGCAATGTACTATGCTTCAGCTGTACTGAAAGCAACACTGAACTATTTCTTACTAAACCTTGAGATCATGGAGGATCCCAGACAATAACATTCACCTGAGGTTCTCTTCCTGTCTACAACACTTTCTTTCCATTTTGAATCCGTATATCCATATACTTTGTAGTGATGATCTCTCCCATACTAAAGTCCCAAATCTATCGTACCTTTCAGGTACCTCATCACATGCTTTGAAGCTATCAAGTGAACCTGTCTGGGTTTAACTAGATACTCACTCTGTCATGTCCCCACCCTTCTAGTGGCGAGAGGATGTGAGTATAATGCTAACATTCCCAAAAAACTAAGCCCCATGAACATAAGATAAAATGCATTGGAAATAAACATACAAAGATGCATAAATGATTACCAAACAGTGAAAAAAATTTCATTCATTCACAACATTTGACATGTTCATATGGATTTATAAAACAAACATAGTTGCATGGAATTAAACACAAGAATACTTATCTTAGAAGAATCCTGTCCCGCAACCAGCTACGTCACTGCAACGTTCGACCCAACCATAGGCCAGTGTGCTCATCAATTGCTCAGCAACACTGGCACCTTCGAGCTGGGCATGATTCCAGAAAGAATAAGGGGAAATTAGCAGGCTCACACGTAGCCAAGGACATACAAAATTCAGCCAAGCCAACATAGTTGGGTTTATCAGGCTAACAGGGAGCTGAAAAAGGTTGGCTGCTAAGCTAATGAGCTCAATCCAAGAGCCATGGTCACTTGCACCAAAACTAGCCTAACTTCTAAAACATCCACACACACCCAACACAAGGAAGTATCCCCTTCTCTACTGTACAGTCCCTTGGGATATGCATTCCCTTCCAGTGCTATTCATGGGGTGTAAAGAAGAAATCCATCCCTCTAGCTCTGTCTATGAGGCTCCTCCACACACTAAGTTTTTCAAGCAACCTTAGACCCTATTTCCACACCCAAATACAGTCTAAAGGCCAACAAACGATATGCACAAAACAATAACAGTTTTGGACATAAGGAAAAAAAACACCACAGAGACCAAAATCGAGTATGGCAACTGGTAGAAACAACTCACTTTGATCAACTCGAATTCCAGAGTCGTTTATGGCCCTAACATGGCCAAAATGACCCCAAAAATACCCAAAATCCATGGATCTATTCTGCCACTCGTTGGGAAACACTAAACAACGAAATCCCCATAGTGGGCATGTGGAAACAACACCAAAACGCCTAGCAGAGATCCTATCCACTAGAAGCTAACAAAAACACTTCATAGCCATGGTAAAAACACATGAAGCTGCAAAAAACGTGAGTGGAAAATGCACCAGTAGCTCCAAAAACGTGAGGAAAACCAACCCAATCCCTGACATTACAAAAACAACCTCCCATCCATAGGAAACTGAAGCCAAGAACCAAAAACGTGGAATGAAAACACACACAGCCAGTTCTGGATGCCTGAGAGAGCTCATGTGAAGGAAAAATGGTGAGGACAACATGCCAATGTGAAAGCATGGTAGAATGACCTACGTTTTTTGGTTTTTTTCTTGCCCGAGTCAAAACGGATTTCCCCAAAACTGATGGCTTTTCCAATTCGAATTTGGGTTGTCATTCTTTGCCCATCCCATGCATTAACCAACCCAACCAATTTCTAGCAGTAATAAATGATTGGGTGAATAATACAAGAGAGGTAGTTGACAGTTTGATGGGTTCTCCATCTAACATTTGGCTTTTCTCCATTGGCCCAAAGGTTTGAATATCCCCCCCCCCCCTTTATCTTTAGGAAATCATGCCCCTTCTCGTTATTGTTGCATTGACATAGCTGGTTGTGGGTATTTTTAATTAAAAAGCATATTTACATGATTTCCAAATTATAATGTACCTCGCTAGCACAAAATACCATCAGCATCGATTTTAATCGCCGAACATATAATGTTAAATCAATGGCAGGGCTTTTGCCTATAGCTCCACACCATGATTAATTACAATATATACATCATATACATTTAATGAAAACGGGGTCAAAATCGGGGTGTTACACACTCAAGGTGTTCACAACAAAACATATATTTGGCCTTGTCTTCGTCAAATACATTAATGACCCAATAATGTGTCTGTACTGAGTCATGTCCACTAACTTTGATGTCTCATCAGACAACAAATTCAGGTTGGTATCCATGGGTGTGGCCATGGCCTTACAGTCCAACATATAAAATATTTTCAAGATTTCTACTGTATACTTTCCCTGGTTAAGAAAGATTCCTTCTGGGCTCTGCGAGACCTCTAGCCCTAGAAAATAATGTATCAATCCAAGATCTTTCGTTTCAAATTCTTCATCTAGTTTCTTCTTGCAATCTGTGATTTGGTTCTCATTTAGCATGACAGGTTAATTATCCATAATATTCATGTAAAGGTTAGGATCCGCTTTACTCTTTGTAAATCCCAAGCTTGTCAAGAAGCTATCTATTCCACCATACCAAGCTCTAGGAGCTTGCTTCAGTCCATACAGAGTCTTTTTAAATTGTCTAGGCCAACTTCACCTAGGAAGAGTCAAAATAGTATATTATAATATTCATTAGGGTACTAATGACCCGAATTACAATGGAGGATTTACCTTATGACTCTATGATGAGCAAATACAATAGTGACATGGCCCCCTAGGAATAATGACATCTCCAGGTTACATCACTCAAATACTATGGGCCACCAAATTCCATTGACCACTAATACCATGGGCTATAACAAACAATGTGTTAGACCTCAACCACCTTTGACTCATTCAGTAGTCAATTTTAACCCTAATAAAATTATGATGAATAGACCTCAACCACCTTTAACTCATGCTATAATCAAAGTTAACCCTAACAAAATTTTTAATGGAAACTATACACTAAACCTCAACCACCTTTAACTCATTCAATAATAAAAATTAAGTCTAACAAAATTTTGGTTGAACATCATAAAAGCTCAACCACCTTTAACTCACTCATTAATAAAAATGAAGTCTAACAAAATTTTGGTTGAACATGATAAAATTATTTCAAAGAAAATGAAAGAGCAACGAGAAAAAGATGATATCATTAATATCTACAATAAGCAAATCAATTCACTAATAAAAGTTAACTCTAACAAAATTTTGGGTGAACCTGATAAAATTATTTCAAACAAATGAAAGAGCAACAAGAAAAAGATGATATCATTAATATCTACATTAAACAAATTACACTGAGAGTTAAGGTTATACAGAGCCATGTACATCCTCCAATTGAATGTTGCTGCTGCTCTTAAGAGGCACATAGTCTCCATGGTAAACATCCAGGTGATCTGACAAAGACGATTTGTCAATGTTCTCATGGTGGTAAGATTTGCAGACAAAGTAAAAGACGCTCTGTGTCAACAGCCCCAACAAGTTAACGAAACACAGCGACCCAACTAGAAGTACAGCATACAGGCATCTCGCTGTCCTCCCCACACCATAGTCGTCCCCGTGGAGGACATTTAAACCAAAAAGTTCTCGAATAATTAAGCCTAATATGAGGTAAAGTATGTCCAGCGCCAAAGCCATAATCCGCTTTCCCTTGATGAGATCCTTGCTCTTGCGCATGGCGCCCAGCCCGTATTTGTCCTCCAAAACGGATATAACACAGGCGAGGTGCCACACCATGCTTAAACGGATATACAAAATAGTGATGTCATATTTTTAATAATGGTGTTTCCTTTTTATTTTCATATGTATATGATAACTAACTATTTATTAATAATTAAAATTAATTAATCTTTAATTACCATTTTAATTATTATTTTCCATTTTTTACCATTTCATCTAGGATATGAATTTGTTGGTTATATAAGGAATGGCATTCCAAAGATTTATGTATTTTGTTAATAATTTTTTTAATATGGAAATTTTTAAATTTCAATTTTAGAACTTCATCTTTTGTGATGTCATCTTTTGTGGTAGTTGGGGTGGGGTGTGTACCAGTGTTTTAGTTTTTTTTAAGGTCTTTTTCTTGTCTCTTCCTTTAACTTCAAATATGGGTTTGGAATGCCCATGAGGTGGTATACATTTTATTGTGCAATAAGAGATATAAAAGACAAGGAGACTAGGTCGTAGGTGTGGTGTGAGAGGATTAAAAGTGTTTTGAGGAAGAATGCAAAGGTGCATGCATCTATGGAGAGCCACCTATGGGACATCGTTATTACTAGAGAGAGGGAGAGTCGAGGTATTGTGAAGGAGGGACGGAAATATATGTAACCATTTTTAGTTAGTGTTAGAGTTATATTTAATGAATCTTGCAAACTGGCAAGGAACTCCTAGAAGTAAGGAAAAATAATCAATAAGTAAATATCACAAAGAATTATGCCATGGAAAGGAGGGCGACTAGCAAAGGTGACAACACATTGTTGCAACGACAATAAGCATTGGGCATCTTCTTTTTTCCCAAAAAAAGATGACATGGATGGTAGATGTGAAGTGATTGGTAGAGTCAGCCACTTGATAGGGCTAGTTGAGACTAAACTCCTTTTGAATTTTAGTATCCATGAGGAATTGAATCACATGACTTTTTAATTTAGAAATTTTGAGTAAAAATGGTTGCATGGGATTAAGGAGTCCAAGAATGAGTCACAAGTTCTAGTTGTGAATCTCATATAGTGGGATTCTCCACATTAATTGAATCCTTGTGATTTCTAGTAGATGTAGTTGGCTTAGAGAATAAATTTTAAGAAAAGTGTGTGCGGTGAAGTGCATGACAATTTGTTGTATTATGAAAGGTAATTTTCTCACAACTATAGTATTGACTAGTGTAGGGAAGGGAGGGTGATGAAATGCGGGGAGTTTCTCGATCGGGAGATAGATGAGACTTAGAATCAAACTCAAAGCAATTTAATTTACCCAACTTGTTTTCAGTGGCAACTTGGCAAGAGAATTTTGGAAAGCCATGGAAAGATACTTACTATGGAATAGGGGAACTTCACTACATAATGACATATAATAAACTAAAGAATTAAACTTCATAATAACTACATGTTCGAAATCATAATCATATAGTTCAACTTGGAGTTTGCAAAAGATATCAAGATTCATTGTGTAAGTAGGTGAAAATACCCATGTAAGGTAAAGGATGTTTGTTTTTTAGTTCCATTGCATCTAATGTGTAAAAAGAGACAATCATTAGCTTGCACTCACCCCTCACCTATAAGAATAAGGACCCCTACAATTTGTGTTCTTGCATATTAAACCTATGCAATTCCATCTCGAGGCATTCATGTAATTCAACTAAAGTTTCATCTTTGCTAGATCTCTTTTAATTTATGTGCCCCAAATCAAATTTTTAATACCAATATTTTTTTATAGCAAACACAGAATACAACTAAGCTTTGACATTCTTGATGATTTTCTTTTTGTTTCCAATCAATAACATATCATATACATACAAAAACACATAAATAAAATAGTCATCGGATTTCTTGGAATACACACTACGATTATCTTTGATTCTTGAAAAACCAAACCCCAATATTTAAGTATAAAACTTTTTTAACCACATTAAATCATTTTCCCTTCACTACAAAATATTCTATTTGTTTCATGTATGTTTCTTCTTCAATGTCATAATGTACGAATGTTGTCTTTACATACATGTTCCACACTTTAAGATCAAACACAAAATCTATAAACAAATAAATATAACACAAGTTAATTTAGGAATAAGAGAAAAAGTATCACCCAAATCAATTTCCTCCACTTGGGAATACCCCTTTGCTACTAGGTGAGAATTGTCCTTCTCTATCTTACCTTCTACATTCAACTTATTTTTAATTAACACCCATTTTTACCGATAAGTCTTCTTCGAGTAGAAAACTCAACAAGATCCCAAGCTACATTTCTATCCAATAAATGAGTTCCCCCCTAAGTTGTAATGTATCACAAACTAGTTTGTACCCTTGATATACCAAAGTATCATCCTTTCTTCTTTCATAGGGGTTTCATAGGGTATTTTCATATACAAGAAACAAGAAAACATCAAAGAAAATATTAGGATGAGTAGGAGTCAAATACAATAATATACCATATAAATAACAACAAAAAGTGGTATCTATTTCAAATGTGGTATAGATTGTGAAAGTTTGACTCCAAACTAGAAGGGAGATGAGGTTGATTTAAACTTTTAATTTTCAAATTTATTCCCAAGCTATATTTTACATGAGTTATATATTTAGGTCACTAGAAATGAGGATAAGTGTTGAATATTATGTAACTTTGAAAGATATTATTATTGTTCTTTTATTGTATTATTGTTGTACATCCTTCGGGGGATGTCATTTATGTATTTGGTTATGTAAAAGTACCTTAAATAATCAATGTAAGCCTTACATTCTAAGTCGAGTCAATATTACCCAGAAGAAATATTATATAAATGTTTTTTAAATAAAATATAAAAAATTACAATTTTATCTGATGATGTACATTCCTAGAGGGAAGCAATGATATATTGGAAACGTTGTGGTGGTCTATATGTACAAAAGACATTAAAATTATGTTATGACTTGCATCGTTGAAATACACTTTATAGATATAGCTCTTTTTATTACATGTTGTATCTTTAGGCATGTATATTTAATTTAGAAAAAACAATTTTTGACACATAATGAAAGATGGTTGATTAGATCAATCGGGTTCTAAGTGATCATTGTTTCGTATCTCACTCACAACAATGATTACTATGCATTTGCTAAGTAAGCAATGCACTAGGAAACCATATTAATTTATATCATTGCTAACCAAACTTGCATCTAACCAATGATCGAGTTGAAGGTATATAATAATAGTAAAATTCTAGATGGGAACTTAACTCATGTTCTAGTTGGGTGATGTGATGCTCTCCTCTATGGTAGTAAAAGAGATGCCCAGTCTCACATGTGTTGTTCCCTATTAGCTATCCATTTTCAATATATGTTGTATTAATCAAGATAAGGGTATTTATGAGGTTATGTAACATTTTTTTTTTTAGGAAAACACAATGTTATATGTAATATCCTGAATTTTGGACCTAACACTTATGGGAATAAGCCCTGTATTTGGTTATGTAAAAGTACCTTAAATAATCAATGTAAGCCTTACGTTCTAAGTCGTGTCAATATTACCCAAAATAAATATTATATAAATGTTATTTTGAGTCTCCCTATATAAGTTTGACCAATAAGAGTAAGAATTCGGCCCAGTTAGGGAAAAAGGTCACACACATGATGAGTATAAATAGAGAGGGAACACCTCTCATTTGGACACACAACTCACTCAAAAAAGTGCGCAAGAAGTTAATTGGAGATAAGAAGAAGATGCTTTTTTTCTTTTGGGGTTTATCTTATCTTGGTCTGGCATTGCACTTGGTGATGGAATCTATACTAAAGACGTTGGGTTTTCTCCTTTGTGGTTTCCTAAAGGAAAATCTTTGTGTTCTTTTGTTTTTATATAATTGTAATTCTTTCAGTGATCCCATTTCTAATGGTTATGATGAAATAATGAAAATTGTTTGAAGATCTAATATAACCATTAAAATTCTAACAATAAAGTCATCAACATACATAAGTAGATGTTGGGGTTGGAATGACATATAGAAAAGTTAGTGTAAAAATGAAATCTATTCCTTTTCATACCAAGACTAAAGGATTGGGTAAGGGCATAAATATATTTCTTAAGATGAGAAACAAGGATGTAAAATATTCAAGAGATTACTTCCATGTAAAGCTATTCTATCAAATCCTCATGCAAGAAGGTTGATTGAATATCCATATGATGGACCTCCCATTTATATGAATATGCAAGGGCTAGAGAAAGGTAGATGGAATTTATTTTGGCTATAGGGAAAAATGTTTTAGGGTGCTCACACAAAGATGATACCCAAAACCAAAAGCGCACATGCACTCCCAACACTGTGCACACGCTTTGGTTTGGCAATTACCAAACCTCCACTAAAGCATCCATGCTAGAAAAAAAGCATGCACATGCTATTAACATGCATGTGTTATTAAAGTGCATGTATTATTAAAAATGCATGGACATTATAATGTTTGTGCACTTCTTATTACATAAATGAATCAAACCAGTATTTTGGCCATAATGTTTTAACCTAAACTCGTATTTTGATGATCCTTATAACGTTGGAAAGGTATTTTTGAGAGATATAACTTTGCAGTTATATGTTTTTCATGATTTAACATTGTTTGTTTCCTATTTTCAAAAAACTAAATCTATGACTAATTTGGCATCTTCCTCTCTCGGGTATTGTCAAGGGAGGGAAGCAGATTTAGGGAAGGATGGACAAGGAGTGGGGAGAGAGGGTGGGGGGGAGAGATTGAGAGAGAGAGAGAGAGAGAGAGAGAGAGAGAGAGAGAGAGAGAGAGAGAGAGAGAG
>LPNX010850487.1:27193-53271 GCA_001517045.1 Pseudotsuga menziesii
GAAGGGGAGATAAATAGAGGGAGGGAAGGAGGGAGATAAAGACAGAAATATATAGGGGTGGAGGGAGAGAAGGAATAAGGTAGGGAATGTAAGAGATCAATGCAGGTAGAGAGAGAGAGATGGAGGGGGATCAAGGGAGGGTAAGAGATAGATCAAAATAGGGAGGGAGGGAGAGAGAGTGATTGATAGAGAGTTGTATATATAATAAATACCTTTCAAAGTGTATAAGGAGAATCAAAATCTATGTTCTCAATCAAATTTTATAGAAAAAACAATGAACGCACGTTTTTATGTAACAAAAACATGGATGCATTTTATTCTATTGGTCAAAATATTCATAATATTATTTTAAAAGTAACAAAAAATGGGTGATGAATCAGAGAAAACCTAAAACAAAAAAGTTATGGAGCTCATAAATACCTTCCCAAAGGTATGAGGAGAAACAAAATCCAAGTTAAGGATCAAAACTTATGGAAAAAATTTAAAGTCATGTTTACGTGTAATAAAAGAACACGTACATTTTGATAACATGTGTCTGTTTTGATAGCGCATGCATGTTTTTAATGTGTATGCATTTTGATAAAAGGTGCATGTTCTTACGAATTCAAGAATAAGGTGAGACAACCTCTCTTCATTTACATGGTGGATGAGTTGGTTTATTTGGTTTTATATTTGTATTTCCAAACCTTTTGTTTCAATCTACATAAACCAAAACACATACATTTCTTCATCTCATTGTTTTTCAACGATGACTCTACATATGCTCTAGGTGTTAATTTTGAATGAAACTGCACATACTTATAGATATTTTTGTGCATATTCTGAATATCTGTTTTTTTTGTAAAAATAAATTTTATTTATTTTTTATTTATTTTTATTTGCACATATGTCAATTTTTTTAAATACATAGCTGTTTTATTTTCAAAATATTTTTTTATTGGCTCAACTATTTTGAAAATGGGAAAAAATCGCACAAGTACAAACAAAGAACTACTCACTTAAATAAAAATAGTTAATTGATTAGGCTAAGACCCTCATAGCGGGGCCTGATGCTTAACCTTGTAATTTTAGGGCTTTGTTGACTTAATTTTTCAAAAAATATAAAATTAACTTTGGAAATTTTGGAAAAATAGTGTTGCATAAAAACCACATGTTATATTCAACTCTAAGTAATTTTATTCACATATTTGGATTATTTACATACCAAACCCAAGGCCTAACATAAAAATATGCATTTTACTTTAGAAATTGCAGGTCTCGGATGAGGGAACCTTCATGGTCGAACTATTATGTAAACTAGATCATAGGGTTATAAAGCTTTGTAGTGGCCAAGTGGAACAAGTTAAGGTTCAGTGGGACAAGTATATCCTAGGATTTGCTTCCTGGGAGGACGTCGAGACTACGTGTCAATATTTTCCCTCACTATTTTTACTATAACTTTGGGGTGAAGTTTCCCGCAGGATGGATGTATGTAACACCCCATATTTTGACTAGGCATGATTTATTGTCATACACACTTCATTTTATTTTGCTTATTATCTTTGGAATCATCTAGACCGAGTAAAATATATTTTGGAAAATTAGACCTGATCATATGTTACTATTATACTGACGATATTACTATGCTTATGCTAATACTATGAGTATGATGTCATGATGTTACCATTGTTATGAAATTTTACTATGATTATGTGATTTAAGAGTCGTAAATATCATGATATTTATTTCTTTAATAATGATAGTGTATGTTTACTTATCGTCTTTGATGAAATATGATATGATGTGGTACATGGATACCAGGCCATGACGTGAGTGATTTAATGATGTTATGTGATGAAATGAAAGGATGTTAATGATATGGATCAATTGTTGATAAAATAGAGATATTAGTTAGAAATGTATGGTTTCAAAATACTAATCCATAGGACACATGGGCTATGAGATAGCTCGATACTTGATATGATATGAGGAATAAGTGTGTTTGAAGCAATAAATCTTAGCAATCAACAGGATAATACGATGACACAAATCGATAATCTCTAACGTCATAGTGTGATTTTGATAGGGTATAGATCTAGTACGTTGAGAGGGGTGGAGGTTCAGTTATTTCCCACCCTATTGTTTTTATCATACCCGAGGTCGTGGGAGGGTTGTGCTGAGTCATTCTCCCCTATATGTGTGATTATGATGGTCAAATTCCTTTTATGAGGGTTTGGGTCCATTGTTTAACCAATGCTAATGCTCTCAGTTTCTATATGGGTCTGGGTTGTTGAAGCCAACACCACATCTTTACTAGTTGGATATGATGGGAGGATGTGTTAGGAAGTATTTTGTGGGATTGGGGGTTCTATGGAAGGATTTAGTGGTGGTAGGTATCCCTCCAATGAACATAACTGATTAATTGATTATTGTAAATCTAAGTATAATGATGTTGAATACTGATTATTCAAACCATTAGATAAGTCATATTGATAATTTGATTATGTTAAAGTATCTATGAATATTACATCTGTGTTTTTATTCTTAATTAATAGATATGCATAGGTAAGATATGCTTACTTACAGTACATATGTGATACGTGCATACGCTGTCCGATCATGCAAACTTTGCATATATACACTAGTATCATTATACAAGTGCTCACAAGGTTAAATAATTGTGTAAGTTGTTAAAATAGTAAGTTATTATACATTGGTAATGGAAGTTAACATTTGTAAGGTATGTATTAAACTATTCATTTAGTGTTCCTTAAATTGTATGTGAGGATTATAATAAATAATTTATTAAGTGTCGTCAGATGAAATTATTGTCAAAAATTGTCGTAAGTAAGCATGAACATTATTCCATATTCGAGAGTAGAATTGTACTATTGAATTATTAATTACAATTAGTTTTACCCTTAAGGATACTTGTAAGTGTAAAAGCACTATGTTGGTAATTTGTCACTTAAAAATTAAACAAACAAGTAATGAATGTTTATTAATATTATTACTATTTATTCAATAATTATAATTTTATTATCAATATCATTATACTTATTCTTATTTTTAAACTATTGTGAAATAAGTATTTTCATAGTGATAGTTAAATTAATTATTTAAATATATGGATTATTCTTCCTCCTTGGATAAGTGGACTAGAATTGTTATTTTAAACAAATTAGGAGTGAATTGTCCAAATCAAATAATATTACATTAATCTTATATGAATATTTAAATAAATTTGGAAATGAGTACATCCTTGTCAAATCTTATTTTGATTAAGTAATCAAGACATTCGAATCTTTGTTATGTTAGGTCAATATTATTAAATTATTATTGTATCCTAAAACATGTAAAAAATAAGTAGTAGATGGATCCGTTAATTAAAAAGATAAGCCTCGTAAATAAACCCAATAGTGGTCATTCATAAGAATTAATAAAGAATTGCAGTCATCCTAATGAAATTAACTTAATGAACATTATTGTTTGAACTGATAGAGAGAAAAATAGGATCAAATAAACATATTAAATATTAAATTGTCTTAAATAGTGGAAAGGGGATTAATGGGTTTGGGTGTCAATAGGATAGCGGGAAGGTGGTGGAGTAAGGTTGAAGGAAGTATAAGGAAGTTGGGCTTATAGGAAGGGTTGGAGGGAGTCGTTGGGGATATTTGATCTTGGAATCATTGATTCATGGGATAGGAATTATATCGATTTCCTAGGGCCAACATGATCAGAGCTGGTCAGCAGGGTGGTTTATTCAAGTGGGTGCTAAGTACTACAGAGGATAAGTTGAACCAGTTCTACTGGATCAAAGGAGGCCATCTAACATCTACTAGAATTAGGTATTTCTTGTTATTTATTGATTTATTATATTCTAACTTATGTTGAAATATACATGAAATAAAATCATGTTATTTAGTATAAAAATTTCTTTTTATATATATTTGTGCATATATTGAAAATGACTAGAATAAGAAAATTAAATAGACTTGAATAGACTTCATAAAATAGATTAAAAAACTTAGATTTTTATTGAAATTTACGAAAACTAGCTCAGAGTGAGCTTAATACATAAGAAAGTTAGTTGTGAATTGACTTAGTGCTATGCTACAAACCAGAGAACTATATGTACTATCTTTCCATCATTTCCTTATATATTGTAAATGGAATTTATATCCACCTATATATTTATATATGGCCCCAGAATATTTATTTGTCCTCTCCTGAAACATTACCTCTTGTACATAAAGCATCTGTATCCATATCCTCCATGTTTTTTCTCCTCATTTCATTTGATAACAAGAATGCAACTATATTATCAAACTTTAATGTATATTGAGTATTACTTACAAATCATACAACTATATTATCTAAATATTTTTGCAAATAACTTAACCAGATAATACACTTATCTTCCTCCCCCGTCTTAATATCAATAGAGAAAAGTTTAATTACTAAAGTATTAGAAGAATTCATATGATCCATCATGGAGTTTCATCGTCCATCCTAATATGATACAAATTAACTTCTATACTATGGACTTTGACTAATACAAATTCACCAAATTATCCCAAATTTTATTGGCACTATATTCTCTAGATACATTCAAGAACAATGAATATGATAGGAAGAGACAATGTGTGCTTCTTTCTTTTCTTTTCAACTTTTCCTAATCTTTTTTTGGCATACTAGTAGGTTATATACCTAGATCTGTATAAACAAACTGTTCTCTATCTACATATAAATATTTTCCATATTTATATTACATAAATTGAGCCTCTAACCATTAAAATTCTCTATTTATATTATTTAATTTCTCACCATTTTCATTAGCAAATTTCACTTCGCAAAGATTCCACTTAAGCACCAATTTATTACAAACCCAATATACCCTTTGTCTTGATAGAATGAAAAAAATACTAACAACAAAGGCATCCCACTAAAGTCAATAATATCATTTTTATACTATTTAAATATTCCAATAAGCTTGTGTATTACAAAAAATACTAGTAGAGTCTAAAACATAAGACATAACAACGGCACACGCATTACAAAAATTTACCCTTGAAACCCTTAATTGGGAAAACTATCCTCACTGAGAGTTTATCTTCTTTCTATCTAAGCGTATTTACTTCACCATTCACAATACAATATTTAAGTATTCTACAACATATGAAACACCAATTCATTAACCTAGGTTTTATCACAACAATAATTCCTTAACTGTAATAGTTTTAAAATGGGCTGAAACCATTGACAAAAATAATACAATAAATATTATAATTGTTTCCTTGGGGACTTCAACCCCAAACATAAAATGTTGATCCCCGTGAACCTGGGTCATGTATAGATCATGTATAGATGTCCTTCATTTAGGGGAAATCCCTCTAATCCTCATTTGAATGTGATTAATTCTACCTACAAACAATATAACACATATCCAGCAATTCTATTGTTGGAACATATGTGTATGTTTGTCTATTTTTTTTTTGTTGTTGTAAAAAATGTTATTGTTTAATAAAGTGGTATACCCGCATAGTTCAAACATTTTAAGGCAACATCTCACACAAACACATAAAAAAACAACAAAAGTGCATTATGTTGTTAAATTACTCAAAGAGGGAAGCAATCCATGACCTCGACCAATGTGCCCACTTGTGTCACTATATTTATGCAAAAGGAAAATAGTTTACATATGAATATATAACAATTGATTATCAAACAATGAACCTCCATTCTGTTTAAATATATATCATGGGCTAATTTTTTGTTAAACCATGAATCAATTTATGTTAGTATCAAGAAGAAGATTAACCATTGGATCATTTTATGTCTAGAGAGTAACCATGACCATTGGATTAGTTAGTTACAAAAGAACACTAAAAGAACACACTTTACCTAAAGAATCATTATACCAATGTTATATTTAATAAATTGCATGTATATAAATATTATAACACTCCCCCTTAAAAAAAACCTATGATAGTTTTCAATGATTCACAAGGGAAAAGCAATAGGTGAAGGAACAAAGCATTAGAACCTCTGCCCCATTAAGGACAACATCTTGAATTTCTAACATAGATAAAATCTTGGAAAATTTTCCTTTTGTCATATTTTTGAGGAAACGTTTTGCAACTCAATCATTTATATGACAATAGATAACTTTCAGAATGTGATGCTAAAGAAGCTTTATGATGAAGTGAATCTAAAAACATGTTTTTTCTATGTAGAGGTTGAACTAGATATTTGGAAAGACAAATAACACTCTAATTATCACTCCACAGTGTGCTTGAATTTTGATGTTGGAATCTAAACTCTAGAAGGATTTTTTAAATATAGAATGCTTCTTAAATTGTGTTATCATGAAAAATGTGGTACACATGCAACAATTTCATGAATTACACTGTAAAGAGTTGTAATGTCCCTAAAAATTGAAAAAAAAAATTATTAGGCTAGTCAAAACTACCTATGTTGGACATTATTAAACTTGCGGAATGTGTCGTGCTCTCTTTGTACTATTGTTTTGTCATAAGCTGTTTTTACATCCTGCTTCTTTACGTGGACTTTTGTTTATTACTTTTTTTACATATGATGTCGTAAAGTTGGTTACTATGCTATTCTTATGGTTTATATATTGTTGGGTATGTGTAGTTACTTGATTATGTACTTCATTAGTTTCAGCATGTGTTTACTTGTTATATACATGGTTCTAACTTAACTTTGTTCTTGGAACCAAAGTGGGTGGAGTGGCGGGACTAGTTCTCCCATGTAACTGCTTGAGAGGTAAAAGTTTCTACTTGTCTAGTGGGCTTACTTAGTTCTGTTGAACTAATGCAATCTTATTTCATTACTTGCAGGTATACTTAGCAACGAAACACTGGTTACGGAGTGCTAAAACATTTAGCCACTAGTTCTCATGCTTTCCACTAGTGACATTTATAGGTTATTATTATTGTTCTTTACAGACTTGTCTTAGTGACAAGGTCACTATCATACCTAGTATTTGTATGAAACAGACTTGTTATTTAAGTGACACTTATTAGTCATGGTGTAAATATTAAGATCTGTTTATGTCGTGACATAATTTTATTATGTATTTAATTTACTAAGGGTAGTAACATATACTTTTATTATTCTTAACCTGTTTAAACTATTTTGTTAATGACCAATCTTGGCTTTATAAATAACAATATTGCCATTGCATATTTCCTATGTCATGGTCCCAGGCTTAGAGCCTAAGGAATTCACTCAGTCTGGTTCTAAGGCCGAGATCCTATAGTATGTGAAGTATATGATACTTAAGCCTTGTATTGACTTGGGGTGGAAAATTTAAACCAATACACATAGGGTTTATGACATTTGTATCAAAATGGAGGCGTTCGATAACATAATCCTTGTGAACTATAGAGAAGTGGGTTTTGAGGTTGATAATGGGAAACATGTTGGCACCATTAATCTGTGTTGGAAAAAGTGTCAACCTGAACTTAGGGCTTGGCTCTTGATGGGGTTGGGTCATTTTGCAGCTCGTTGCTTACCCTTTTCTCATGCACAGTATGGATAACGCGACCTCCACGATGATGACATGTATGAACAATGTTTGGATTCTACAACATTTGTTTATGGCTTACACATGATTTCATACTTCTCATTATCATTTTCAGTCTGTGGTTTCAAGTTACAGGGATGGAAAGGAGAGGAATGGTTCATAGATGGAAAACAATTCGTGGGAAAAGCCATACCTTATGGCAAGCATGTTAACAAGTCTTCACTTGTCACCTCTTGGCTTCTATGGTTGTGACAGGGTTTTAACTCATCCCTGGTTGGGGTTTTCGTGAGTCTGCTTCCAGTAGTTGCATTTGATTTGGGGGTTTGACTCTGTCTTGGAAGAACTCTATGCTTTTGAGCAGCGACAGACTTGGGGTTGGTTGCAAGGTTTTGATGGTCTTCGGGAATGAGTTTAAATGTAATGGAATGTATTTTAAATGGTGAATTTTAGCAGTGAAGAGAACCTTGGTACCCTTGATAGGCTCTATGTGTATTTTATAATTTGTATTTTGATTTATGATAAAATGAAGTGGGAAGCACCATTTCTTGCAATGGTGCTATGGAAAATGGAAACGTCTGTGTAAATTTGATAAAGACTTTGCATCACTGTGGTTTAAATATATGCTGCATTGATGTCATTATACTGTTGTGTTTCATTTCAATGGTTATTATACATTTATTTTATGTGGCATTCTCCTTCGTTGGTTGGACTGTGTAGATTTTTCCTTCATTAATTACTTTTTTTGTAATATTATAACTTGGGTGACAGTGTAAGGCTTGGGGCCATGCCATGGATGGCATGAGGGCTCTCCTTTGTAGCTGCGATGAAGAGATGGACTCAGACCTTAGAGTGGGTATTTATAATGTGGAAATGAATATGTATTATGGACTATTGGTTATTTTGTAATAGGGTTTATATTATTGTAGAACTATTAATTCTTATAAATAGAAGGCCGAAGCCATATATTATGGCATAAGTATTTTTGAAAGGGTCTTACGACCTCTGTGTAATTATTTTAAGTTTGATTTATAGCCTGCAGGTAAATAGTAAAACGTGGCTTGTAGAAACTATAAGACCGTATAGGATTTTATCCTGGATCGCATATTGTAATGGGGGTGTATTAATATGATTGTGATTTTGCATTTTGAGTGTCCACAGGATTTGATCCTGTGACCTCTATGAAAATACCTTGGTTATTTGAATGATTTATAGTACATGTATTATTATCATGGTTTTTATTATGACATGAAATTTTGGATTGGACGTCCATAGGGATCGATACTATGACTACTGTGTATCTACATGGATTTAAGTTATTAAATACAACCCGCATACAAAACTGTGTATGGAATGGTTTTAAAGAATGTAAAAAGACCCTACAGGATTCGATCCTCGGTCATATATTGTAATGAGCATTTATAACTTGATGACTGTATATTTAATTAACTCATGGTTTTATTTTGCATTAAACATTGCATATTTATGGCATGTGAACTATGTTTATGTGGCTTTTAATACTATAGGGTTGGAATTGTTATTTAAGCCACGGCTTCAAAATGTTGATAGAGTTATTATTGTTTATACTTTGTAGAAGTAACTACTATAGATATTATAATCATGGACCATTTGTAAGGTCTCGATTTCTTGAACTGTTAATTGGTTTATGTTAATGTTTATTTATATAGACCTGGAAAAAGGTCTTCGCTGATTCTTAACTTAGATCTGGTATGTGATGTGTATACTTTATTCTTAGATATAAATTCAATGTTAATAGATTATAATTTATAATTCTATTCTATAATTGTTAATATATACATACATACATACATGCATACATACATACACACACACACACACACACACACACACACACACACACACATATATATATAGGNTATAATATATTTACTAGGTTCTAAATATTAGATTTGTATAATTATTATAGATCTGAAACCTAGATCTGAACTCATCTTTTTTATTACAACATGCCTCTGTTGACAATATGAATCTTTCAGTAGAGTATATAGGCCAAATATAATCTACGTAATTATTATGAAATAATACCTAGTTTGTAGAATAACACAATTTAAGCAGCAAATATAATACAGAATTAAAACTAAGGTGAAAAATCCTTGGTAGACAATTATACAGGAATTAAATTACAGAATTAAACTAAATGAACAAACCCTGGATAAAAATAGCATAGGAAATAAGTTACATCCTAGGGTTTATAATTTAATATGTAAACCCTGAAAGAATTAGACAGAACCAAGGAACATAGAGTTAGAAAAGTATAATGTAAACATTTGCCTAGTCTAGCTAGCACTTGTTTCTATAAAATGAAATAAGTAGTCTAGAAGCTCATACCTGCAAATTGAAGCTTCTTTAATGGATGAAACATGCACCCCCAAATAACCAACATTAACCAATCATAGGTAGATCTGACCTCTGTATTACATGACTGGATCACTTGGGAACTACCATGTTCCACCCAACCATGACCTGAAACCATTCCTAGCTTCAATCTGGATCCCCCCGTGCTGGTTCCAACATGAAATTAGCTTAGATCTCCTAAGGTAGGGTTTCCCTAACTGGTATAACAGGTCTGGATTAGTTCTCCTTTTTCCTTCTAGGAAAAATGTTCTCCAAGAAATATCTTGAGAAATTTAGGCAGAATAATGACTCCAAAAGATAGATGATATCCCCAAGCCTTTCCTTGGCTTGATACTTTATAGACAAACTTTTCAGTTAAAGGCGCGGTTAAATCAAGAATCCTTGATTTCTTGATTTAACCCTTTTTATTTAATTTTGGGTATTTTTAATACTTTAAATTAGGAACTTTTAACTAGTTCCTAATTAGAATTTTGTAGGTATTATACTATTTAGTATATTTTAGTAATATATAATAATAAATGGAGCTTCTCCTTCTTTCTTTCATTATTATTATTATTATTATTATTATTATTATTATTATTATTATTATTATTATGTTTATTCTTTATACATAGCATGTATAAAATATAATAATATAACATTTGTTAACATTTGTCTTTGGGATCATATACTATGATCCCTAGACTTATGACACTTCTTCATTAAGGTCATTAGGTAGATGGTTAGGTTTACTAGTCTAGGCAACTCTAAACATCCTTACATGTTGGATTCCCTCGTATAACCTGGTAGTTCTTCAGTACTTGATGAGAATACATAAATTCGAAATTTCATTTAATCACTTATAAATAAGTCTAATGAGATGAATATTTTTCTCAAGTAGTTTTCACTCGGGAATCATTAATTCTTTTCAGTAAATCCTAATGCTTACCAGAGTCCATACTCAACACTAAAAACAGGGAGTTACAAACTTAGTGCAATTCCAGAGCTCTTCACTCAACACTAATGCTAGGATGTACTTGTACAATACACCTAGGGATACAATGACCAAGGATCCGATGTTCCAGAGCTTATGCCCAACATCAACATGGAAGGCTCCAGGGCTTATGCCCAACATCAACATGGAAGGCTCCAGGGCTTATGCCCAACACTTCCAACTTATATTTTCATGTGTTCCAGAGCTTTACGCTCAACACAGTTATAAATATTCATGTTCTCCATAGATTCTCGCTCAACACAATATTAATTACTTATGTTCTCTAGAGATCCTCTCTCAACAAAAAACATCTCATCAATCATGTGCTTCAGGGTCCATGCCAAACACAAACAAGCATATATATATCATCAACCATTGTCTTACGCCTAGTATATAAAACAAATCATCATGTTCATATGCAGTGGGGTCTTCGACCCAATATATAAAAATAAACCATCAAGATAACATCATAATCAATAGGATCATGCCTATAAGTCTTAGGTCTAAAATTCAGGATATTACATCCCTCCCCACTTAAAAAAACACCGTCCCTAGTGTTCTAGGGACTTGGAATGACATCATGAAACAAGGCGAGGTAAGCCTTTCTCATGGTGGCTTCATTCTCCCAAGTAGCCTCGTCGGCTTTGAAGTGCTTCCATTGCAATTTTAACTGGACAATAGTGCACTTCCTGAGATGCACCTATCTCTTGTCCAATATATGAATAGTTTTAGGGAAAACTCCCCTTCAGGTTCCACCTGTAATAAGGACCAATCAACTACATGTTTAGTATCATAAACATCTTTCTTTAATAATGATGCATGGAAAACATTATGGACTCTTATGTGTGTGGGTAATGATAGTTCATATGCCATTGGCCCCCTCTTGGCAAATATTTCAAAAGGTCCACAAAACCTAGGTGCTAACTTACCACACCTCCATAAGCTCAACAAGCTCTGTTTTTCTTTTCCTTTCACGTAGACATGGTCACTTATTTCATAATATTTATCTTTTATTTTCTGATCTGCATAACTTTTTTGGGGATCTTGTGCTTCTTTGAGGTTCACCTGGACCTTGGTAACCAATTGTTCTAAGTCCATTAATAAATCAAGCCTTATCATGAGCTGATCCACCAGGCTATCCCAAGTAACTCGTGTTCTAAACTTCCATCCATAGAGTACCTAAAAGGGACTCATCTTGGCAGAAGTCTAATAACCGTTGCTGTACGCAAACTCTGCAATATGCAGGTAGTCTTCCCACTTAGTGGGGTTGTTCATGACATACATCCTAAGCATGTACTCAACAATAATTTTTACCCTCTCTATCTTCCCGTCTGTCTGCAGGTGATAAGAAGTACTAAAGTTCAATTGTGTTTCCAATCCGGAGAATAAAGATCTCCAAAATTTTATGGTAAACTTTGTATCTCGTTCTGATATGATTGCCTTGGGTATCTCATGAAATCTAAATATCTACTTCAAGAAGATATTGGAAATGTGTACTTCCTTGTAGATCGACTTCACTAGAATGAAGTGTGCTGCTTTTGACAATTTGTCAACTACTACAAAGATAGAATCATTTTGCTTATTAATTTTCAATAGACCATTGATAAAATCCATACTAATGAACTCCCACTTCTACTCTGGGATGGGTAACGGCTGAAGCAATCCCGAAGGATGTTGATGGCCACATTTAGCTAGCTGACATTCCTGACATTTTGCAATAAACATCACAATGCCGGCCTTTAACTTAGGCCAGAAAAAGTGTCTCTTGATGACGAATATCATCTTTTGATATCCCAGATGCCCCGAGTTGGGTGCCCGATAAAATTTCGTGAGGATGCTGGACTGCATGTCCCCTCCTTCTAGAACCTACAATCTCTCTTTGGACCACAACAATCCTGATTCCTCTACCTTGTACTCTTTTTTTGTTGAAACAACCTATCCTCTTGGACTTTCTTGAGGATTTCTACATAAAAAGGGTCAACTCTGTTGGCTGTTCTAATCCTCTCATGCAAATTTGCATTAGTTTGACTTAATGTCACCTCATATATCATATGAATTCATCGTCTCAAAGTGTCAGCAACCTTGTTCTCTTTTCCCTTAATATTCTTTAGCTCAAAATGGTACTCGCTAAGGAAAGCCAACCATCTGGCTTGCCTTGCATTCAAATATGGTTGTTTGAAGAAATACTTCATAATCATATTGTCTTTCTTCAAAAGGAATTTCCTTCCCATGAGGTAGTGCCTCCACATCTTCAAAGCATGGATGATGGCTACTAACTCAAGATCGTGCATGGGGTAGTTTTGTTCATGCTCCTTTAACTTTCACAATTCATAATAGGTCACTTGGTCATTCTGCAAGAGGACTCCTCCAAGTCCTTCGGTCCTTGCATCCATGCAAACAAAGAAATCCCCATCAGGATCTGTAATTCGTAGTATCAGTGTGGTCATCAAAAGCTACTTAAGCTTTTGAAAACTTTCATTGCACTTGGTCATCCATAAGAAATTATTTTCTTTCTTTTGCAAAGCGGTCATGGTACAAGCGATTCTCAAGAAGTTCTCAATGAACTTTCAATAATATCTGGCTAATCCCAAAAAGGACCTAATGTCGATGACACTAGTAGGGGTAGTCGAGTCTTCTATGGCTCTAATTTTTTTCAGGTCCACATCTATCCTTATCTCAGAGATAATGTGACCTAAGTACTGTATCTATGGTTTGTAAAAATCACTTTTACTGAACTTGCGTAAAGTTGGTGTTCTCGTAACACTTGTAGTACCATGCGAAGGTGTTCTTCGTGTTCCTCTTTATTCTTAGAATAAAATAGGATGTTGTCTATAAATACCAAAACAAACTTATCCAGATATTTACTAAATATGTTGTTCAACATACACATGAATTTTGTGGGTGCATTGTTCAACACGAACGACATCACTAAAAACTCGTAGTGCATGTAACTTGTATGAAATGCGTTTGTGTGGGTATTCTCATCCTGAATCCGTACCTTATGGTACCCATATCGTAGGTCAATATTTGAAAATATTTTGTCTCCTCCTACGTGACCGAACAAGTCATCAATCCTAGGGAGTGGGTATCGATTCTTGATAGTCATTTTGTTAAGATGACGGTAAACGATACACATCCGTATCGTACCATCATTTTTCTTTATGAATAGTATCAATGCTCCCCAAGGGGACATACTTCGTCAGATATACCATTTTTCTATCAACTCTTGCAATTGCAGTTTGAGTTCCACCAACTCTGTTGCACTCATGCGGTAAGGAGCTTTGGAAGATGGAACTTATCCTAGTGTCAGTTCAATGGAAAAGTCTAAGTCTCGTTTCAGAGGTAATCCTGGGATTTCCTTTGGAAACACATCCTTGAATTCTACAAGAATGGGAAAATCCTTTATTTATTGTTCTCTCTCAAACTCTATGTCTCGGATGTTTACTGTGAAAAAATTGCATCCTTTCCTAACGTATTTCTTTGCTTGTAAGGAATATATTTGCCATTAATAAACTTTCTTTGGAATGCCTTGAACCTTTACTTGGTTTCCTTGGTTTTATGTACACAATATAGACTTGTGTAAGCAATCAAGCATGACATGGTGTTGTTCCAACCAGTCCATGTCGATAAGCATATTATACGATCCTAAGGGTAGGATCTTCAGGTTTACTTTTGTTGGAAAACCATTCAGGTCTACCTCAAAGTCTTTAACTGTTTCTGAAACTTTTTGTTTCATACCTATGGCTAACTGAACCAGCCAAGGTTTGTTTGTTATATTTTTAACTTTAAGCTAGCATTATTAGGATATTTTAACTAAGATAATAACAAGCACATCAATCAAACACAAGAGACAATGAAAACAGTGTTTTTCCTCGGGGAAACCATAAATGGAGAAAACCCTACAACTTCCTCAGAGATAGAATCAGCACCAAATAGAAAATCCCAAAATAGTAAGATGATCTCCCGACAGCATTAACCTATTTCTTCCTAGCCCCAATGTCTTCTTATTCCTCAGCTATGCGCTACAACTGAGTGTGAGTGAGTGTGTGTTAAATATAGAGGTCACCTCTCTATTTATACTAATTCTTGACATGACTAAAACCCTACTAGGGCCAAATTCACTAGGTGAGTCTAATAACCCTAGTTCCCCAGAATTATGGGGAATTTAACCCTTAGACAATAGGAGGGTTACCCACAATGACTTGACATGAAATGTTTACATTATAGATCCTCCCGATCGGAAAATCGGGGCATGACATCATGACTCAATTACATTACAGACCCATCTCAGAATAAATATCGGGGTACAAGTCATAAGATACATAGGTGAATACATTCTACAGTTACAAATACCTCAACACTCCCTCTAAACTAGGAAGGTATTCTTTCAACACAATTTTCAGCACTGGTCTTCTTCTCTGTATCGACTGGGTCATCTCATTATCTTCATATTCAAGTCTTCTTAGTATTTAAGTCTTCTTCTTCATCTTCTTCATCTTCTTTGTCTTCTTCATCTTCAAGGCATCTTCTAATTCATCTTCTTATTCAAGTATTCTTCATCACGAAATCTGCATCATCATGACTACTGGATCATCAGTGATGGATCATCACTTGATCTGGATCATCATCAAGTCTGGATCATCATCACATTTGGATCATCACTTGATCTGGATCATCATCAAGTCTGGATCATCATCACATGCTATCTCAGAATGGTGCTATCTCGATTCTTCTCGTCACATGAAGTTCTATAGAGTCAGTCATGTAGGCCTACCCTTGATGTAGGTCTTCATCAGCGCTTATATCTGACACTTAGGTTAGAATGGCCTACCCAACTCTTACATTTGACCTCATCTTGTCAGAAAGGCATTCCCAACACTCACATCTGACCTCATCTTGTTAGAAATGCCCAACACTCACATCTGACCATGTGTAAACACATCGCACCAGAATGGCTCATCACTTATATTCAATCATGTGAAAGCACATCACATCAGAATGGCTCTGCATTTACATCTGACCCCATCTTGTAAAAAAGGCACAACACTCACATATGACCATGTGTAAACACATCGCGCCAGAATGGCTCAGTACTTATATTCGACCTCACCCTATCAGAAAGGATCTGCACTTACATTCGACCATGTGTAAACACATTGCATTGAAAGGGCTCTCAGTCCCAGACTGAGGATTCCTAGTAACTGACCAGGTGCCTCCATTCTCCCGGAGAATGGCAGTTGCCCTTACATCTTACCTACTCATCAGAATGGCTATCACTTACATATGACATGGGATGAACCTAATCCTTTAACCATGATAGAATGGCTTAGCCCTTACACCTAATCAAGTGGGAAAACATCCCTCTATCACATTAGAATGCCTCTCAGTCCTAGACTGAGTTTTCCTGGTAACTGACTAGGCACCTCCATTCCAAGAATGGAAATAGCCCTTATATATGATCATGTAGGAACCAATCCTACAATAATATCAGAATGGCTCAGCACTCATGTTTAACATGCAAGGAACCTAAATCCTCTCACCATGACAGAATGGCTCAGCCCTTACATTTGACCATGGAAGGAACTTAATCCTCTCCCATGTCAGAATGGCTCATGGACTCATCACTTCCCTTTGGAGGGAACCTCGATCTGGAGAACACCAAGCTTCTCCCTGAAGTACTCAAACTTCACCCTAGCTAATGGATTCGTCAACACATGAGCTATCTGATTGTCTATTGCAATATACTAGAGCTTCACTGCTCCCCTTTCCACCATATCCCTGATATAGTGATACTTGATCTCGATATGGTTTGACTTGTCATGGAACATCGGGTTCTTCGACAAATTCACACAACTCTGGTTGTCGCAATATATACAACTAGAATCCAACTAGGGATAAAATAAATTAGATAGTAGCTTCCTTAGCCATACTACCTCACAACTAGATAAACAAGCTGTGACATACTCTGCTTCAGTTGTATTCAGTGCCACATAGGATTGCTTCCTGCTAAACCAAGAGATCACACCTGATCCCATACTAAAGCAACACCTTGAAGTTCTATTCCTATCGATGGCACTACCTGCCCAATCTAAATCAACATAACCATATAGGTTAATATTCTGGTTCAACTCATACTTGAGCCCATAATCAAATGTACCCCTCAGGTACCTTAGAATATTATTTGCAACAATCAAGTGAACATTTCTCAGATCTGTCAAGAATTGGATCAAGGTGTTCACAGCAAAGCAAATGTATGGTCTCTTGTTCGTCAGGTACATTAAGGACCCAATCATCTGACGGTACATCATAGCATCAACTGACTCTAATGAAGCATCACTCAATAGCTTTAGGTTTGATGCCATAGGTGTGGCCATAGCCTTGTAGTCCATCATCCAAAACCTCTTCAGGATTTCTATTGCATGCTTCCCTTGTTCGAGGGAGATTCCATCTATATTCTGCCACACCTCCATGCCTAAAAAATAATGCATCATACCCAAGTCCTTCATTTTGAATTCAACAACAAGCTTTCTCTTCAGTAGTCTACCCATCCATACCTGTTACAAACAGATCATATACATATAGTAGAAGCATCACTGGGTTTCCATCTTCAACCTTGTAGTAAAGGTTGGAATCTGCTTTACTCTTGGTAAAGCCCAAACTAGATAGAAAGCTATCAATTCTGTCATACCATGTCCTGGGTTCCTTTTTCAAACCGTACAGGGATTTCTTAAGTCTGCACACATGAGAATCCCTGTCATGTGTCTCAAAACTGAGTGGTTTTTCTACATACAGTTCCTATTCCACTACACCATCAAAGAAAGTAGTCTTGACATCCATTTGGTGTATCTTCAATTTCATTACTGTAGCCAAGGAAAGTACTGATCTGATGGAAGTGTATCTAGCCACAAGTGCAAAGGTTTCTTCATAATCTATTCCTTCTTTATGGGAGAAACCACGAGCCACAAATCTTGCCTTATATTTTTCAATGCTATTGTCTGCAGCATGGTTGATCTTGTAGATCCATTTGGAAGTTAGAAATGACTTCCCTTCTGGTCTTGGGACAACATCCCAAACATCATTCTTCATGATCAATTGATACTCTTTGATCATAGCATCCTTCCATTCTTTCCATTCCGCCGCTTCTTCATAATTGGAAGGTTCTATATCGATGAAATCACATAGTAATGCTACATACTTGGAGCAGGATCTGGTCCTCTTTCTTTCTCTGTGATTCTTTTCTGGAGCCCCATATCTTTCCACACCTTATATAATTTCATGTACCCAAGTAGGTTTCCTCTTATGAGGATTCTTCTCCAGAGGTGGATCTATAGGTCTTTTTGGTTCTTCAAATTCTTGATCTTCTCCTTGAGTTTCTTCGTTCATGGTTGTATCATGAATTCTAGGTGATTCTGATTCTTCAAGTTCTTCAGCAGGTTTCTTTCTATATTTGTTGTAACATGTGTCTTCATCAATGTCACATCCATGCTGATGTCAATGTTCTTGTATCCTCGGAATAGATTTTGTAAGCCTTCAAGATTTTAGATTATCCCACAAATATACCCTTATTTCCTGAAGGATCTAATTTTTTCCTCTTCTCTTTTGGAATGTGTATGTACACAGGACAACCGAATATTATGAGATGGCTGACTTCGAGTTTCTTGCCAGAGAAGACTTCCTCAGGAGTCTTGTTCTTGAGTACTCTGTGTGGAGTACGGTTCTGTACATACACCGATTTTCTAGCAGCTTCTGCCCAAATATGCATAGGAATATCTTGATCATGAAGCATAGCTCTTGCGGCTTCCATGATAGTTTTGTTCTTCTATTCTGCAATCCTATTCTATTGTGTATTATAAGTAGTGGACAACTCACTTTTTATCCCTAAGTCTTTTGATAACTCTTTGAATTCATTTGACGTGAATTCTTCGCCATTATCTGATCGAAAGGTCTTAATCTTCTTTTCAGTGTGATTCTCGATCAAGGATTTGAATTCCTTGAATTTGCTGAATACTTCATCTTTGTTCTTCATGAAGTAGATCCATGTCTTCCTAGAAAAGTCATCAATGAAAGAAACATAGTATGCATACCCACTTAGTGAACTTGATGACATTGGACCGCATACATCGGAGTGGATGATTTCCAATATTCCTTTTTATTTGCTCTCGCTACTTGGAAATGTCTTCTTTGTGTTCTTTCCTTTCGCACATCCTTTGCAGACCCCATCATGTTTTTCTTGTATTTCTGGAAGACCTTCAACAGCTTTGCTTGCAAGAGGTAGTGCTCCGTAATCCACATGTGCAGGCCTTCTATGCGAAAGTTCATTTGGCTCTACTGTGTCATGGATCAAGGCTTGTTCTGGATGGCCCTTCAATTTGTACAAACCTCCTTCTTGTTCCCCAATCACTATTGCATCATCAATAGTCTTTCCTTTTGGCCACATGATGACTTGACCATTTATGAATGCAACCCTCATTCCTTTTGCATCTAATGCAGATATGTAGAGAAGGTTCTTCTTGTGTCTTGGTACAAAAAATACTTCCTTCATTGTCATAGACTTTCCAAAGTCTATCTTATAGGAGGATTCCCCACTACCTTTTATTGGATACGGGTAGTCATCTCCTAGTTTCACCTTGTGAGGTCATTCATGTTCCGAAATTTTCACAAAGGATTCATTGAATCGAGTCATGTGCTTGGAAGCATCACTGTCTATAATCCAATCATTGCTTCCATGAGTAATGTTTCCCATGAGAGTGGAAATCAAAACATATTCTTCCTCGCTTGAAGAATCTTCACTTTCATATCTGGTTCTCTTTGATGAAGGTTCATCATCCTCTGTAGCATGAGCATGATGTCTTCTCTTGTTTCCCTTCTTCTTGTGAGAGATACTTTTGTTCTTAAGACAATCCCTAGCAAAGTGTCCTCTCTCATCACCTGTATAGAAAATAAACTTAGACTTATCTCTAGGATTTCTGAAGTTATTCCTTTGATTAGAATACTTACTTATGTGATGGTTGGATCTAGGTTTCTTGGATTGTACTGTGAGATCTTGATCTTCACTTCCCATATTCTCTTCTCAAGATGTTATCCGAGCTTCTTCTTGAGAACATTCTTCCCACAGTCTATTGAAATTGACTAACTTCTTCCTGGAATAGATCCCTTGAATGAAGGAGTCCCATGTCCTAGGGAGACCATTCAAGGTCATCATCACAATCTCTACATTATCCATTTCTTCATCTACTGCTTCCAATTGTTCCTTGATATGAGAAACCCTTGTGAAGTAACACTGGATGGTTTTTTCATTTTGGATCTTCACATTCTTCAATTGGTTCCTCAAGGTCATCTTCTGGTTTATGTTCTTTCCTTCAAACAATTTGGTTAGGAAATCAAACATAGATTTAGGTGTATTGAGAGAGGACATCTGTGGTATAAGGGGATCCTTGATAGAATCAGAAATGATCCTCTTTTCCATAACCAACTTATTCTTATGTAAGGCCTTAGCCTCATCTCCCTCTGGAACTGGAATCTCCTAATTGATGTATGAGTCCAACTCATTCTCTTCCATAACCAAGGAGATCCTATACTTCCAAGCTCAGAAGTTATTAGCTCCCTCAAGATTTTCATCAATCTTGGTATGATGAGACATATTAAATGAGAACATCAAATAGAAATACAAAATATTTAGATCTTACCAGGTCAAGATGTCGGATCTGGATTTGGAGCTGAAATCCTGCAGTGCTAGTTTAGGAGCAGATTAGGGTTTTGATTTTCCAGAGTTTTGTCCAACCAAATTCTTTGAAATTGATCCCTAAATTCAATTTTGGGGAGGAGATCAATCCAATCCTGAGATCACTGAAAAATTCCTCTTTTGTGAAAAGCCCTAATTTCCAGCAGTAGTGTCGGGTCCAAAACTGAAAAACCTCAGAATTGGATTCTACTTCGACATAAATATGGGCCCTAAGGAGGAGAGTTAATCCAACCTTATTTTGCTAAAAATAGGTCGAGGAAGATCCACAAAGTAGGAAGCCCTAGTTCCCACAGCTGCACAATGTCTTCTTCTCAGGTTAGCTCTGATACCATGTTAGATTTCTAACTTTAAGCTAGCATTATTAGGATCTTTTAATTGGGAGAATAACAAGCACAACAATCAAACACAAGAGACAATGAACACAGTGTTTTTCCTTGGGGAAACCATAAATGGATAAAACCCTGCAACTTCCTCAGAGATAGAATCAACACCAAATAGAAAATCCCAAAACAATAACATGATCTCTCGACAACAGTAACCTCTTTATTCCTAGCCCCAGTGTCTTCTTCTTCCTCAGCTATGTGCTACTACTGAGTGTGAGTGAGTGCGTGTTAAATAGAGAGGTCACCTCTCTATTTATACTGATTCCTGACATGAATAAAACCCTACTAGGGGTGACTTCACTAGGTGAGTCTAATAACCCTAGTGCCCCAGAACTGCGGAAACTTTAACCCTTAGACAATAGGAGGGTTACCCACAATGACTTGACATGACTTGTTTACATTATAGATCCTCTTGATTGGAACATAGAGGCATGACATCATGACTCAATTACATTACAGACACATCCCGGAATAAACATTAGGGTACAAGTCATAACATACATAGGTGAGTACATTTTGAAGTTACAAATACATCAACATTATCATGTTTTACTTTTCCCAGTTTGCATACATCAACAATTTGAAGCGAAACATAGATCTGGAAAGAAATGGGGTCAATAAATATTGAAATAGAAGTGTTCAATATCATACCTTCTATCTCAACCATGGTATCTTGATGGTCTGCCTATCGGCCATCCAAAGCTGCATAAATCTGCGGGGTTCCAACTATGTCCTCTATGGTTGGTTCTTCTTGTAAGTTGTGCAAAACCCCGTTGGTTTTGTTATTACAATCTAGGGCATAATGAATCCCACTTCACTTCCAACATTTGATCTGTATTGGGGTAGCATTGGCTCCCCCAACTACTACTAGCTTGTTAGCATTTGGAGTTGGTAGGTATGGTTTTGTACCTGATTTGTTGAAGTTATTGTTCACTGGAACACTGTTGTTTTGTTTCCTTTATGGGGGTGGGTTAAACCTTGGTTTGTGGTTATCAGAGAATTTCTTAGACCTCTCTCTATTTCTGTTCATGTGCTCTTGCCTTAGCTATCCATTCTCATACCAGAGCCTATATTTGTGCAATGTGGCGTCCAAGGTTTTAGTCATGTCGAACTCAATCCTTTCCCAAAAGTTGGAAGGAAGACATCCTAAAAACTGCTGGATTTTTACCTTTACATCCTTGATGTAGGGTACATAATGTAACAGATCTAGAAATATGTTAATGAAAGAATCCATATTCATGGATCCCATACGTAGCTCATGCAACTCTTTCACTTTTCTGTCGAAGAACCTTTTTGACATATATTTTTCTTGAAATATTTTGTAGAAGTTACTCTAGCATATCTCCCTTAGCTCATCTTTCTTTGTGTGTTTCAAATCTCTCCACCATCTCACTACTTTTCCATTTAAGTTATAGATGGAAATCTGATCCTTGATCTCGCTTGAGTAGTTATGAAATCAGAAATACTTGCTCATACCCAATAGCCATTCTTTAGCTTTCTCCCCCATGTTTACTTCACCTTCATAGGTTCGGGATCTTATTTTTATAAACTCCCCTGGAATATTGTCATCACTTCTTTGTTTCTTTCTACATGGAGAAAGAGAGTTATCACTGGAAGGACTATGATGATCTCCTTTCGGATATTTAGGGGTACGTTCCTCTTTTTCATCTTCGCTTGGGATGTTGGACAGTTTATGGTAAGGTTCCCTTTCGGATTTTTTTTTTTGGAATGAGTGGGTTTCCCTTGGGGGCTTCCTCCCATCATATTTTGCAGCAATGCTTCATTAATGGCTTGCTATTCTTTTCTCCCATTCAGACTATCTTCTCTGAAACTTTGCAATTCTACTTGAAGACTATGTATGGTCTTCAAAATGTCAGAATTCAGTTCCACCACCAGTTATGATTCCTATGAGGGGATGTTCAAATTTCCTTTCCAGATGTTATCTTCTTCAGTGTTTATGATCTGAACTATTCCATAAATTTTTTCTGTAAATGAAAATTTTAAATTACAAGAAAATTTTCTGTTAGTTAACCATATTTAAAAACATCCTTTATTTTTTTTGCAGTGAATCTTTGGTACGCCCATTGGTCTCTTAGTGTTGAAACTCGGCTCTGATACCACTTGTAATGTCCCCAAAAATTAAAAATTAAAAATAATTATTAGGCTAGTCAAAACAACCTATGCTGGACATTATTAAACTTACAGAATGTGTCGTACTCTCTTTGTACTGATGTTTTGTCGTAAGTTGTTCTTACGTCCTGGCTCTTTACTTCGAGTAATGTTTATTAGTGTTTTTACATATGATGTCATAAAGTTGGTTAATATGCTATTATTATGGTTTATATATTGTTGGGTATGTGTAGTTACTTGATTATGTACTTCATTAGTTTGAACATGTGTTTACTTGTTATATACATGGTTCTACCTTAAATTTTCTCTTGGAACCAAAGTGGGTGGAGTGGCAGGACTAGTTTTCCCATGTAACTTCCTGAGAGGTAAAGGTTTTTACTTGTATAGCGGTCTTACTTAGTTCTGTTGAACTAATGCATTCTTATTTTGTTACTTGCAGGTATACCTAGCGACGGAACACTGGTTACGGAGTGCTGAAATGTTTAGCCACTAGTTCTCATGCTTGCCACTAGCAACATTTATAGGTTATTATTATTGTTCTTTTATAGACTTATGTTAGTGACAAGGTCACTATCATACCTATTATTTATATGAAACATGCTTGTTATCTAAGAGACACTTATTAGTCATGGCGTAAATATTTAGATCTATTTATGTCATGACATACTTTTATTATGTATTTAAATTATTGAGGGTAGTAACATATTTAAACTATTTTTTTAACGACCAATCTTGTCTTTATAAATAACAACATTGCCATGGCATATTTCATATGTGATGGTCCTAGGCTTAGAGCCTAAGGAATTCTATCAACCTGGTTCTAAGTCTTAGAGCCTATAGTATGTGAAGTATATGATACTTAAGCCTTGTATTGACTTGGGGTGGTGAATTTAAACCAATGCACATAGGGTTTATGACATTTGTATGAAAATGGAGGCATTAGATAATGTTATGCTTGTGAACTATAGAGAAGTGGGTTTTGAGGTTCATAATGGGCAACAGGTTGGCACCATTAATGTGTGTTGGAAAAAGTGGGAACCTGAACTTAGGGCTTGGATGATGATCAGGTTGGGTCATTTTGCAACTCATTGTTTACCCTTTGCTCCTGCGTAATATGTAGAACGTGACCTCCACGATGATGACAGGTATGAACAATGTTTGTATTCTACAACATTCGTTGTTTGTTTATGGATTACACATGATTTCAGACTTCTCATTATCATTATTGGGCTGTGGTTGCAGGTTACAGGGATGGCGAAGAGAGGAATGGTTCTTAGATGGAAAACAAGCCATGGGAAAATCCATACCTTATGGTAAGCTTGTTAAAAAGTCTTCACTTGTCACCTCTTGGCTTCTATGGTTGTGACAACATTTTAACTCATCATTGGTTGGGGTTTTCTCAAGTCTGGTGCCAGTAGTTGCATTTGATTTGGGGGTTTGACCATGTCTAGGAAGAACTCTGTGCTTTTGGGTAGCGACAAACTTGGGGTTGGTTGCGAGGTTTCGACGGTCTTTGGGCTTGATTTTAAATGTAATGGAATGTATTTTAAATGGTGAATTTCAGCAGCGTAGAGAACCTTTGTTCCCTTGAAAATCTCTATGTGTATTTTATAATTTGTATTTTGATTTATGATCAAATGAAGTGGGAAGCACCATTGCTTTCAATGCTGCTATGGGAAATGGAAGCATCTGTGTAAATTTGATAAAGACTTTGCATCACTATGGTTTCAAATATATGCTACGTTGATGTCATTATATTGCTATGTTTCATTTCAATGGTTATTATACGCCATGTATTTTATGTGGAATTCGCCTTCATTGGTTGCACTGTGTATATTTTTCCTTCATTAATTACTTTAGTTGTAAGATTATAACTTTGGTGACAATGTAAGGCTTGGGGCCATGCCGTGGATGGAATGAGCACTCTCCTTTGTAACTGCAATGACAAGATGGACTCAAACCTTATAGTGGGTATTTATAATGTGTAGATGAATATGTATTACAGACTGTTGGCTATTTTGTAACATGGTTTCTATTATTGTAGAACTGTTAATTCTTATAAATAGAAGGATGAAGCCATAGATTATGGCATATGTAATTTTTAAAGGGTCTTATGACCTCTATGTAATGATTTTAAGTTTGGTTTACATCCTATAGGTAAATAATAAAACCTGGCTTGTACAAAATAATAAGACCCTATAGGATTTTATCTTGGGTCACATATTGTAATGAGGGTGTATTAATATGATTGCAATTTGGCCTTTGAGTGTCCACAGGATTTGATCCTATGACCTCTATGCAAATAGATTGGTTATTTGAATGATTTATAGTACATGTATTATTATTGTGGTTTTTATTATGGCATGTGATTTGGGCTTCGACGCCCACAGGGGTAGATAGTGTGACCACTGTGTATCTACATGGATTTAAGTTATTAAATACAACCCGCATACAAAACTGTGTATGGCATGGTTTTAAAGAATGTAAAAATACCCTACAGTATTCGATCCTGGGTCGTATATTGTAATGAGGGCTTATAACGTGATGAATGTATATTTAATTAAATCATGGTTTTATTTATGTTAAACATTGGATATTTATGGCATGTGAATTCTGGTTATGTCGATTTTAATACTATAGTGTTGGAATTGTTATTTAAGCCACGACTTCAAAATGTTGATAGAGTTATTATTGTTTATACTTTATAGAAGTAACTAGTATAGATATTATAATCATGGACCATTTGTAAGGTCTCAATTTCTTGAACTGTTAATTGGTTTATGTTAATGTTTATTTATAGAGACCTAGAAAAAGGTCTTTGCTGATTCTTAACTTAGCTCTGGTATGTGATGTGTATACTTTATTCTTAGATATAAATTTAATATTGATAGACTAGAATTTATAATTCTATTTTATAATTGTTAA
>LPNX010850487.1:54470-100289 GCA_001517045.1 Pseudotsuga menziesii
GTTTAATTATTCTAGATATGAAACCTAGATCTGAAATGGTCTTTTGATTAGAACATGCCTCTGCTGAAAATATGAATCTGTCAGTAGAGTATATAGGCCAAATATTAGCTATGTAATTATTTTGAAATAATACCTAGTTTGTAGAAAAACACAATTTAAGCAACAAAGATAATACGGAAGTAAAACTAAGGTGGAAAACCCTTGGTAGACAATTATACAGCAATTAAATTGCAGAGGTAAACTAAATGAACAAACCCTGGATAAATCTAGCATAGGAAATAAATTACAGCCTAGGGATTATAATTTAATATGTAAACCCTAAAATAATTAGACAAGACCAAGGCACATAGGGTTAGAAAAGTATAATGTAAACATTTTCCTAGTCTAGCCAACACTTGTTTCTATAAAATGAAATAGGCAGTCGATAAGCTCATAACTGTAAATTGAATCTTCTTTAATGGCTGAAACATGCACATTGAAACAACCAGCATTAACCAACCATAGGCAAACCTAACCTTTGTATTAGATGACTAAATCACTTGGGAACTACCACATTTCACCCAACCATGCATGACCCAGAATCGTTCTTCGTTTAATCTGGATCCCCACGAGCTGGTTCCAACATGCAAGTAGCTTAGAGCTCCTAAGGTAGGGTTTCCCTAACTGGCATAACAGGTCTGGATCTGTTCTCCTTTTTCCTTCTAGGAAAAATGTTCTCCAAGAAATATCTTGAGAAATTTAGGCAGATTAATGACTCCAAAAGATAGCTAATATCCCCAAGCCTTTCCTTGGCTTGAGACTTTATACACAGACTTTTCAGTCAAAGGGTTATATCAAGAATCCTTGATTTCTTGATTAAACTCTTTTTATTTAATTTGGGGTATTTTTTAAACTTTAACTTAGGAACTTTTAACTAGTTCCTAATTATACTTTTGTAGGTAATATACTATTTATTATCTTTTAGTAATAAATAATAATAAAGGGAGCTTATCCTTCTTTCTTTGATTATTAATATTATTACTATATTTAGTCTTTATACATAACCTGTATAAAATATAATAATATAACATTTCTTAACATTTGTCTTTGGGCATCATATACTATGATCCCTAGACTTCTGACACTTCTTCATTAAGGTCATTAGGTAGATGGTTAGGTTTACTAAGCTAGGCAACTCTAAACATCAATGCATGTTGGATGCCCTCGCATAACCTGGTAGTTCTTCAGTACTTGATGAGAATACAGAAATTCAAAATTCATTTAATCACCTATAAATAAGTATGACGAGATCAATATTTTTCTCGAGTCATTTTCACTTGGGAATCATTAATTCTTTTCAGTAACTCATAGAACTTTCCAGAGCCCATACTCAACGCTAAAAATAGGGGGTTACAAACTTAGTGCAATTCCAGAGCTCTTTGCTCAAAACTAATGCTAGGATGTACTTGTACGATACACCTAGGGATACAATGGACAAGGATCCGATGTTCCAGAGCTTATTCCCAACATCAACATGGAAGGCTCCATGGTTTATGCCCAACACTTCAAACTTATCTTTTCATTTTTTCCAGAGATTTACGCTCAACACAATTATAAATATTCATGTTCTCTAGTGCTTCTCACTCAACAAAATATTAATTACTCATGTGCTCCCAAGCTCCTCACTCAACACAAAACATCTCATCAATAACGTGCTTCAGGGTCCACTCCCAACACAAAAAAGCATATATATATCATCAACCATTGCATTACACCCAGTATATAAAAAAAATCATCATGTTCATATGCAGTGGGGTGTTCGACCCAATATATCAAAATAAACCATCATTATAACATCATAATCAATAGGCTAATGCCTATAAGTGTTATGTCCAAATTCAAGATATTACAAGCATCATCAACATAAAACATGTATACAGCCGAAGACATCGTCACAAGGTCCAAAGAGAAGATTGATCCCTAAAATTCCCTAAAACAGTTAAAACACATAACCACACGAGTAATGCTCTATTTATACACGTAGTATTGTATGTCACCAGTTCAGATCCCACATGACAATGGGTATTTTCCCTTGATATCCATGTGACTAACACAAATAGTGGGATCTCACCCACCAGTTGTACATTAAAGGTTGACGAAAGTTCCCTTTACTCAAAGAATTCAAATTTTGTCACCACACATAGTTTCCTTAAATTCCCTCTCTTGTTTATCTTGGAGCCACATCATGGATCATTGGTTTCACATTGGGATCTAGATATTTCTTGGCCACCTATTGGCTTATTAAAGAAATCCATAGGAATACTTATTGAAAGAATAAAATTGAGCAAGGTTATGTTTTTGGAATTGTGATTGAACTCTCCTTTATCTCACCTCTTCGTTCTTGTAAAGAATTCTCCAAAGCTCCCTTTCCTCCTTCCTCCAAGGAGCAAGTGTTATTCTCATTTAGTTCCTTAATCGTTTCACAAACAAGTTTGGACAAGGAATGCCTCCCATAGGAAGATATTTTTCCTCATTTTAGAGCTCACATATCCAAGGTATTGTAGTAGCTTAACCATTGGGTGATATCCAAGTGGTCTGACTCACATTGGTTGTTGAAGTTTGCATCTCCTACTCCCTTTTAGCATTTTATTTAGTTTTGTTTATGTTTTATTTTCCACTAACAACCACTTACAAGATCACTTGGGTCGTAATTCCAACTCATCAAACCCAAAAATGTGCTCAAATTAGTGAGTCCTTGCAACATCTTACAAGGCCTTTCCCATACCCAAGTGGGAAAAAAAGATTCTTGTGCAATCTTTTCCACACCAGTATTTGTGGAAACCATACTTAATTTTTTGTTCATTTATCTTTGCTTAGGTTGGTGTTTGTTAAGTGGCTAATTTTTGGTACTTTATGCTTTGTAGGTGAATAGGACCATACCTTACATTCTATAAATTCCCCCCCTTAAGAAGCCATTTTTTCCATTTTATCAGACATGCAGCTCCCAGTGTCCTAACCGTGCTAACAGTGCATATTTCCCATTGACATACATGCAAATTGTGCACATTAACATAATCCCACCCATGTGGTTTCTCTTCTTGTGACATCACAACCTTATCTCATTGTACCAAAGAGACAGTGTGCCAGTGAGTGTTTATGCTGCACTGCAGTGCGACTGTTAATTTGTTTCCCACATTGTTGTTCTTTGTTTCTTTTTATCGTTTTAGTCAACAAATTTGCATCCCAATTGCTGGTAACTAATGAACTAGAACTAAGTAATATTTCAATAGATGTTTCTTTTGTAATTATCCCATACAGACTAATATTATGAATTAAATAGGTCATCCCCCGAAATCTACTTAGGTAACCAACATTGAGGCTTTCAAAGGACCTCATTGTTGTCACTAGTATTCATAAGATCTTATGATTTTTTGCTTTACTTGAACATATTTAGTTAAATTAATGTAGAATCCACTTTTTGCACAGAAGCAAGGACCTAAAGACTCTCCTCTCCCAAAGTATACTCTTCATGATTTTTGTGAATCGAAAATGGGAGTGAAGTGTGAAATACCTCCATTGCACAGTTAGCATTTTTTTCTTATTGCGAGCATCATTAGTCTCTTTATATCTCAAGTTAGAATTTCCATTAATTTTTTTATGACTTTAGTTAATTGCAACAATACAATTTTCTTACATTATTTGATTTCCCACTTTCACACATTAAGGGACCTAAAGAATCTTTCAATCCTAGTATGATATTCATGATTTATGTAAATCATAAAGGAAGGGAATTATGAAATACCTGAAGAAAAAAACCATATACACACCTTAGTTCAAGAAAAAACCCATAAAATCAACCATTATAAATCCTAACAAACTAAAATCCTCCATAGGAGGTCACAAAATAATATTTTAGTTTGGTAGGAATGATTGGTCTAGGAATCCAAACAATGCCCACCAATATAGTTTCATTAGGAATTATTTTGTAAACATAGCATTGCTGTATTTTAGGGTGCTATCAAATCCTTATATAAGCAAGTGTTCAAAGAAATCCTGGATTAGAAGTGTCTTGTGACCAGGGAGGTAAAAGTTGAGGTATAGCTTCCCTGCTCTCCTCTACGAGTCACTCAACTTGTTGTAGGGAGACAACACTACACCTTCCAAGCCCAATAGTTGATTTACACTTGATGCAAGGTAACCTTAGTGGAGAAAAATTAGGGCATATCCAAGGAGAAATTATGAGTGCAAGTAACTCTTGAAGATATCTATTGTCATTGGGAGGTGTTGACAAGTCACTTCGATTGGAATATTGGCCCCATTATCGGTAGAAATGAATCGTTGCTACCTCCACTAGTCGATTGTTGTGTGGATTCCACTATCACCAACAATTGTATTTTTGGGAGGCCCAGTTACATTGAGAGGAAGGACGTTAGGTATTTTAGGGAATTTACACAAGTTAATCTAACTTTTAATTTAAAAACAACCTAAATGTGGACACCTTTTCACTAAGCCCTATTTGCACATATCACTCACATGTTGCAACATTTTGCATCTATCATGGCTAGAATATTTTTGCATTTTTTTGTTTTTGTTTATTTACCACACATCACAATCACTTGGATACTATACCTCCACCATAAAGGAAAAACAAAAATCTAACTCAGTCCCAGAGACTGTAAGGCCTTTCCCCTCTCTCGGGGGGTTTTTTTCCAATTCACTCCCCATGGTACACAAGGAGATCACCTGGTTGAGGCCACTGGCAGGCCACATTTATTGGATCCTACAGGCGAGGGAATACCCCTCTCGAATAATTCTCTCCCCTATAAGGGACTGTGGATCACCACCACATACTCCAAGTCCTTACCCTAGTGTAAGTAACACACAAAATACCATGGTATACCCCAACCCAAACCTACCATTCATGGAAAGTTTGAATCTCCCTAGCCTAGAAAAATTGGTTAATGATGCCATTGCTCATGACACCACTTGAATAGATATTCCTGAAAATATCCCATTGAAAATCCCTCAGTTCAAAGTGAAACAGAGAAATGATCCTTCCAACCAGATCATGTCTTTCCATCTATGGTGTTCCTCAAACAACATACTAGAAGATATGGTATGAATATGTGTATTCCAAAGAATCCTGATTGGTACAATTGTAAAGTGGTAAGTGAATTTGACCAGGGTATCTCATATCACATTTGAGAATATTGCCACCATATTCCTCTCCTACGCCCAGTTTCTCATATGACATGGCATATACCTCGAAATTCTCACAAATGTTCAGTAGAACATTGTAACATGCATCGAAGACCATATCCACAAATGACGTCATCACCAAAATTTGTTGAAAATCGACATTCAACCTCCCTTTATTTTGGATTGGTTCTTCAAATCTCTCTAACCATCTATTGCAAAGGATCTGGCTACCTCCATGGGAAAAAATTAAGGAAGAGGTAATTCTCAAAGCCCAACACTTTGACCTCATCTATGCCTAATTAGGTTATTTGTACAATGTACAACTTTATTCCTTTCGGCATCGATATTTACATCCTCTCATTGCAGGGATGTCACATTACACAAATGGGATTATAGGGTCCGTTCCCTCCCATGGTAAGGGTATCCCACAAACAACTATTGCACCACCACCCATGATGTCATAGTACCCACATGTCCTCATTGTGTTGGATCCCCCTACGACTCTACAAAATCCTTCATTTGGAGAGAGCCAGTATGGATCGTAAAATCCTGTCTACCCTAGCACAACATAAGTACAAATGGTTTCTCAAACATGAATGGCACTACCTGCACCTACATCCACATAATATGAAATTCAACCATCCTATGTCCCTCCCCTAGGTTATAACCCTTATTATCCATACATATTCCCTCTTGGAGAAACTGCCATTCCCCATATGGGAGTCAGCTTTGTCCAACCTTCTTTGCAAAAAAAACTCAACGATTTGAGCAGTTGAACATTGTCAATCCCCCAAATCCTCAAAATAAGGGGAAGAATAAAGCAAAGAACTAACAACCCCAACAATAGGGGTAGGGGGTTAACCAAGTTCCATAATAGAAACTAAATGAGGGTAACCAACCAATATAAGGGAGAAATCCCCCAAAGAAATAAAATAATGCCAACCCGAGGACCAATTAACCTTGATCAATCTATGGTGAGTATGTCCATTACACTCACCATTTCTTTCTTAGCCTTGAATATTAACAATTGGTGGGAGAAAAGAAACATGCACCAACAAACCCTCCTTAGGTGTCTCCTGTACCAGAACCCCAACAAGTTCTTTTGTAACAACCCTTTTCCAATAAAGGATTGGTTACCCAGTATTTAGATACCTATCCCCCAGGTGATGGATCCTTCCAAAACATCTTTATGAAATCGACATCTATCAACCTCCAAACCCATGCCAAAGGGTATACCAATGTTGAAACATCACACATTCTAGAATATACTTCACTCCTTTTGAGAGGCACTCTGTACATTTCATGCCCCAACAAGGAGAAAATTATGAGGATACCTAAAGCACCACTTAAGCGTACCCCTGATAACGCTCACATGAAGGATTCCCATAATTACAAGATTGTCGACGACTTGTCACATTCACCAGCCACCATATCCATGTTAGAAGTACTTCAATGTTTCCCCTCATAACACAAGGAATTATTTAATGCACTTAGCATTGTCGACTCTTCTGATTCGAGCCTCATGATTTTTGACTTTGATAAAGGAGAACTATGACTACCATCATCCATCACTTTCCAAGTCCCAATCACCATAAAGAACATTATCATTTATAGGTGTATCATTGATGAAGGTGCATCCATATGCGTCATGTCCTCTAATGTTTGGAAATGGTTGGATTCACTAGAATTAGTTCCATCCTCTATCACTCTCCATGCATATCATATCCGACCATCCCAACCACGAGCATTTTACCAAAATGTCCCCATTGAGATTGAGCTAAAAATGGTAATGATCGATGTTGAAGTCATTAATTCCCACATAGATTACAATATCCTATTGGTTCGTAGTTACATGTACACCATGAAGGTGGTGGCATCCTCATTCTTCCACATTATGATTTCCCCTTTAATGGGAACGTGGTCACCCTTCACCATATTAACTATTACAATCCCCAATCAACTACCAATCCTGAAAATTTTCTACCCACATTAGGTGAAGTTAATCAACCACCTTATGTTGAAATTCACTCAGGTGTGTACAAATATTTTGACCTCCTAGGGGCGTATTCAAGCCCTCCACCTGAGATCCCCATCACGATGGAAGGTCTCATGTGTATCCATTTTACCATCGAAAATGAGTCCCCCACCTAATGGCATGATCTTGAACACCACCCACAAGCCATGGAGTGGAGCAAGTCTTAACCCTCTCTGTGCCTCCCATGTTCTAGATACCATTTTTGTACCCCCCCTGGTGGGTGTACAAGGAACACCAATTATGGTGCAATTAATGCTCACAATGATCATGTTGGGTCTCTTAGTGTGGTACCTCACACCATAATTTCCTTATATGACATCCAAACCCATAGCACTGTACGAAATAATCCAAGTATGACGAGTCACCCCAATGATACACCACATCGAATCGACGCCACCAACGATAAATCCACCACTAGTCCTGGAAAAATCATGAAATGGGGGAATCATCCAAGATAAGATTAAATCCCCCACCAATAGAGGATTTTACCATATCAAGATGAAATCCCCCACCAAAACTAATCTTGCACAGAACATGAAGGGTACTACCCAACAAATGTTGAAAGATCCCATCATGCATTATATTCCCACCATGAGAGTCACACCTTCATGCACTCTATGAAGGTGGAAAGTACATGCACCAAGCCTATTCCCAACCATACCAAATCTAAAGAACTTGATAAACACACCAGTTAGTGTCATGCACACACCCCAAGCCATGATTGGGGGCACATCAACCTCCATGACCCCTAGGACATCCTTGTTATGCACCAACAAAGCGTGTTCGATTTGATCAAAATTTGGACATTACACACACCATTTCCTTAATCTCCTATGATTTCAGAATACATTGGTGACTATTCATCTCGCACAACTAGTGGCGGAAACCATGCCTCCTCCACCAAATTAGGTTTCTTCCATCAATGTGATTACCCCTGATGTAGTCGAACAACTTGTGACTTTATAATCTTCTATCCATAAGAGCCCCACATCACCACATCTACCTCCCATTTATATCAGTTGTGATACCCAATATGATGATTATACCTCTTGTGGGAACCATAACCATATGATTCCTAGTCATAGTAGGCCATCCTCCCCTACCACTATGAAATCCTTCCCAACACCAAGACTAGTACCAATTAAGGGATCACACCCATGTCAATCATGTCTCGCTACTTCCCATTATTTTGTTTAGTCCCCCATCTTGCGAGATGAATGCTAATTTTTCCTCAAACATATATTCCTACTATACCAATTACTCAAATTAAGTGTCTCCCCATAAGAAACACCACTAGGGAAAATTGTTTCCACGGTAGCAGATATTATCGAAAACATATCCCCCCTAGTTGGACTACTCATGAGTGAGGATTTTTCATCAAATGATGAGGATTCATCCTCCTTCGATGAAAATCCTCCTCCTCCATCACCTAACTAGGGATAATGAGGGCCCCCATTTATGTCAGGAACATTCCCATACACCCAGATATCCTACCTCCTAGGCAACGTACTCACCCCCAACATAAATAACAAATTCCACAAGACACCACTTGAACCCATTGTTCATTTCAAATTGAAAATATTTAATCTTATGTTTTCAATCCCTTTGACATAAAACTAAACGATATCCTTTGTTTAAAACACAAATATATCACATCCAACACAACTACATCATCTTTGCAGATGGCGCAAGTCATTCGTCAAAGAATCTCGCCTCAGTTGCTTGGTCGATTTACACCTCGTACTGAACATTATACCACATAGGTTGAGTTTACTTGGGGGAACTCACTAATAACCAATAAAAATGTGACATTGTTCTTGGTCTTTTTTTCAATTCCATTCACCTCAGCATCTCCCATTTACACGTACATATAGATTCCAATTTAGTGGTGTCACATCTCAACAATGTCTTTCCTATCCTTAATACACTCCTCTTCCGCAAGTATCTTTGAGTGCTTATTATCACGTGACATTTTGAAATCATCATCATTAGAGGAAATTTAGGGTCTAAAATGGGCCTTATGATAAAATGTGCCAATAATAAGTTCTTGTGAGTTGGAATTCAAGAACCAATAGAATCCCAATAAAATGAGTCAACCATAATGGTTGAATTGACATATTTGTCATAAAAAAACTTCTTTTTTTGTTCGTATTTTCGATATATCTCCTTGTGTTTCTACTCAAATTTTGATCGGAATAGCTTGTTGGATGTGGAATTTTATTTTGCATCCAACAAGTACCCACAATGCATACTTTTTATGGACCCCGCTACCCCAAAAACAAGTAATACCTGAAACGTATGATGATGACTTCATCATCACAGTTTTTCAGGCATTTCTATTTTTTGGGATAGCGAGGTCCATCAAAAGTATGGAGTGTGGGTATTCATTGGATGTGGAATCAAATTACGCATCCAATAAGCTCTCTCTATCAAAATTTGAGTAAAAATACAGGAGATATGTCGAAAATGCGAACACAAAAGGTAGTTTTTTTCTTTTTTCCTCCTAAATCAATAAATATTATTTTATTATTTTAACTATTATTTTATTATTTTCCTTAGGAGGCCCATTTTAGACCTCAAAATTCCTCTAATTCTTTACCCATGTCCCGAGAAGTACCAATGAATTCACAAATTCGGTCACCAGCGAGGTCTTCAACTGCCACTTGATACATCATACCTAGACCTACACCAATGAACAAAGTCATCCAATACATGTACAAGTACCAACTACTAAACATAGATCATATCAACATAGAAAAAAATGAAATCATCATCATACATAGGAACTATAACACATGCTGTAAAATTGGTATATATATATATATATATCCTCAAAATAATGTCATGTAAAAAATGGACCTCCATGGGTTATATACAAAAAGAATCATGCACCTTATGGGGGATACATCATAAACCCGCCTCCCATAGGATTTATCATAATACATATACAAAAGAAATCTCTCTACCCTGCATACAAAAATATCCAAAGTGTTGAACACTCAAGCTGCTGCACCACCTATCGGAGCACGAGACCCCATGATCACTAAAGGTTGGACAACATATCCCATATCTACCTCTAGGTCAGGGCCACATGTCAGTGCTGATCCTTAGCGGAGAACCCTCTCCTCCATGTGTTTCTCATGCCTCACGATAAAAAATATCCAATTTCCATAGTACCAACGTCTAGCTTGTCCCACATGCTACTCGGAGCTACAAAGTTTGTGCCAGCTCCTCATCACTCAGATACTCGATATGATGCTTAGCAATCCCCTTCATTATTTCGAGAATGATCCTCTTTAGCTACCCTAAGGCTACAACAGACACATATCCACAAACATCTCCCCCAACAGTAGCATTACCACCCACTTCCATGCCAGCATAACCTTGTTGGCCACACACCCTCATCTCACCAGCGAGAACAGTGAGCTTTATGAGGTTGTTGCACCAATCCAACATTTGCATCAAAGAGTGCAAATAAAATTTTCAAAAAATATATCTAAGAGTATGTAGATAATCATTATAAATTTACAAAAATAGATACAACGATACAAAAACACACTAAACGCATACCTGATGCATCCCATCCCTACGATGGCCGCGGTAACTCAAGATCGCCTCTATAGTTCATCCCAATCCATGGGAAGCACTCCATTGTCCCAATGCATTGAAGCCGTACCTACATGAAATGAGGCGTATAGTACACCCCTGCCTTGTCACCTCTAAGGCAGGGCATCACAATACCTGAGTATGGCATCCTAGGATTGTGTGGCCCCTGCTGCGGCATCACAACCAGAGGCCTCAAAGATGAAATCTGCTCCATAAAATATGAGCACAAGACACTGCCATGTCGGAATGTCCAAATCTGACCACCCAAGTGCAACACATTTAGTTTTGCTATAATTCTCTCTCAAACAATCAGTCCCTAAGATACCTACTCTTTGGCCATCACCCTCTCCACAAGGGTATTTTTTAAGGATTCTAATACTATACTTAAGTATAGTATTCTAGGCAACTATTTTGAATTGAAAAAAACATGTATATAGGTAGGTAGAAGAATATTAAATATGAAACATACAATTTTCTATTGAAATGTGTAAATTTTTGTGAATATTATGATTAAAAAACATATTTTATGTAAATATAGGTGATATTAGAGACTAAAAAATATCAAATGACGAAACTATGTTTTGAAAAAAATCCCCAAAAATAGCAAATTAGCGAAATTTCGACCCTAAAAATTACCTTGCTCTCCATGAGAAAGAGCTGGACACCGATAATATTGTGAAAAGAGGAAGGCCCTAGAATCCTTTACATAGCCATGGACATGGCCCATACCACTAGGTCCCTCAAGCACCATAGACAAATATGCCTGAAGTCATAAGTTTCTCCATCCCCCCCACAATACTGGTTAATCAAGTCCATGATCGTATGAACCCCACCCATAATAGGGTGAATGAGCTCCTGCATCCCTTGGTCACTCAATCCAATCAAAAATTAAATATCCTGAGTCATAATGCTTAGGTCCTGACCACCTATTATAAAACAAAACCCAATCCAGTGCCCACATCTAAACTAGATCCTGAAGTAGATATTGTGGCAACATCATCATGATAGGGAACCTAATGAAAATTAGGAGACCCAAGGCAATCAAAAGTTGTCTCATGAGGAGACTCCCTAATTCCTCCCTCATGAGGGTGTCATAGATGCGCTCTCTCCAATCAAGATCCAACTCTTCATGCAAACAAATAGGGTCAACTTCAAAAAACAAACCTATCTAGTATCCATAATTAAACTAGAAGTAACCCCTAAAATAAGTAAAAACCCAGCTCGTGCTACCGCACAACAATATCCTATGAAAAGCATGTGAAGAATTCCTTGTATCGACTTTCACACACGGTAATAGGGCATGATATTAGCATAATTTGGGTGCATCACAACACATCTTCATTAAGAACAATATCATGATCATCGATGTAGGATTTTATAGAGAATATCATGCACTTGCGCAAATATTAATAAAACGGCTGTGTAGATCAAACTACGCGGATGAATAAATAAAATTTTGTGTTGTACATGGGTATCAACCAGTATCTCACACTATATCATTGTCGGATAGTTCCATTTTCTCGGGCTTTAGCATGCCCATAAGAAAAAAAATCGCAGAGATAGTTTTGAGGGACAAAACCATTCGTGCAAGTTATTTTTACCCCCTAAGCCTAAACCTACCCAGATTACCTGACTCGCATAGCTCGAGAAACCATGACTCAATGCTCTCAAAAATATCTAGAGTCCTTTCATGGGAACATAAGTTGAATAGTATCAATGATTCTTTTGTAAGTGGGCCCCACCAAATTTTAAAAGAGAATGTATTGGGATTCAAAGCCTCACCACGACCAAATCATACATCTACTGAATGAACCATTCACACCATCATGATCAACACACCAAGAGATACAAATTAGTGCACCCTTTTCCTTCATCAACAACACTTTATCTAATAGTCAAATAGGACAACCACCCCACAGGTGTGCCACGTTTTGAGTTGTTATTTCTTCATTGTCCATAACTTTGTCGTGTCCTTTACTATGCTTGGTTATGTGCATCATGTGTGCAAGTTGACTCTGAAAACATAAAATTTCAGCCACCGTCAACAATGATGCAAGGTTTCTCCCATAGGTATTATCATAGGCTTGGCCTCTCGACCACCATTCTCCCTCTAATAACCGCAACCGTGACATTACTTTTGCATTATAAGAATAAGACTATATCCCATACATTCACCAATATCTTAGTCTTGATGTTCGATCAACATCTCTACTGAGAAATACTCCATTTTCCCCATGGGTGTTCTCCCACAACAATCCCCATCATGATTTGACACCAATGATGTCGACTCCCCCATAAGTCCACAAAATCAGTATCCCTGATGGCGGTCATCCATCTGAAGACAATTATTTCATGGTTTGGTATTTGATCCCCCACCTCACATAGTACAAGACACCAAATTCCATGGCACTGGTTACAAGGAATATTGATCACGACCATCTCATGCCTCTGTAAGCATTCACCCCCTCTACAAATATTCTTTGTATCATCACCCCACTAAGACACCAATGGCCACCCATTCCCCTTGAAGTAACGAATTCTATACATTTATTCTTGTAGGAAAAATATGCATAGCATTAATTCACGAGGAACATGTCTTCATGTTTGCAAATCACCCCTCACTTCATCTTAGAAAAGGTTCCCCAACCTCTAAACATTGTGGGAATTGATTCCCGACTCACCAAAAAGTATGGGCTTCCTACCCATCATCAAATTGGTCCCCCAACATTCCCAAAATATTAGGGACCCCACCAAATATTCTATATGTACAAATGGTTCCCCGATACTCTCAAAACTGAGGGAACCCCCATTCTTTAGAAAGCAACCCTTGGTCACCTTTAATTGATGCCATTGTGTCTTTCGTCACCCAACATTATCTGGTTTGCTAGTCACCATACTTTCAGGTTTGTACCCTATAACAATACCCTTTATCTCCATATTGTTTCCCTCTACCACACTTGGAAGAATGTTTCCACCAGATTCCCTAACCGTCAACATTGATCAAAGGAATTCATTAGCCCCACACTTATCGACTAGTCTTATGTCAGGTTAGTCCTCCCATTGGTGACAACATGATCTTGGTTTGTAGCACAATACTTTCTTGTTGACATGATTATTCAGCTCTCATCAATGGAAAAATATCATATTTTGAGAGTTGAAGTAGTTAGAATAGTACCTTGGGATTCCTTTCAATCACTATAAGGAATTACTTCAAAATAGGTAAGGAGAGTCATTAGTGCTCCTATAGTCTCCCCCATGGCACTCGATAGAAATACACTTACTCACAATAGGGGGAGTCATACATTCCGAATGTTGCAGTGTTCATGTTTCAAAACCATGGTAGAAGCATATCTGATACAGTGCAGTCTTCAACAAGGAAGATTTTAGGGGAAAAAAGTATCCCATGAGCTATTTTTCGATGATTTTTTTTCAAACAAATATTTGCCAATTTGCATTTTTTTTAAGCATTATTTTGACCAATTTTGATGGCGTAAAAATTTTCACTCTAAAAATCGCTAGGTTATTATATAAAATATATAAAATACTTATAAATTGAAATATTTTTATAAAAATGTCACCAAATATTTTATAGTTGATATTTTAATAATTGGTAAAATTCACGAAGGTTTATACACTTTTGAATAAGTATGGATCCTTCTAAATTTTCTTGGTCTTTAGTGGCTTCAGCAACATTCTAGACACCCATCCCCATGGGGTTATTGAAATTCTTAGTAATTTAGCTTCTTCAAAACTAGTAATTCCCATTCCAAGTTCACCCACTCTTATATTCTTAGAAGCCACCATAATAGGATTTGAGCCCAAAATTCGACGACATCTAACGTAAAGTACATTTTTGTCAGATTGCAATGATGAAAAATGTTGTACGTTCTGATTTCTTTAATAATCGTCGGTTTTTTTACTTTCCTCATTGTAGGTTTTTCGATGACAATTTGTGACACTAGTGTGTCAGGTTTGCAACAATAGGTTATCAGATTTGTGACACTAGTTGGTCGGATTTGGACACTAGTTCATCCAATTTGCGACACTAGTTCATTAGATTTGCGATGACACTTGAAGGGTGATTCGTCGGATTTGCAACGACCTCGGGGTATTTTTCAAATAATATAAAGACATATTTTAAACATTATAAAGACATATTTCCAATTGTAAGTAGGTTCATACTGTCAGATATTCGACGACTGCCGAATTATAAATATAAGCATTCTTAAACATTCTGACATGTTTTCTATAGAAGCAATAGACAGTTTCCAAAAAATATTTATTCCTCGACGGATGGTTTGAGGAATTGTTTTATTCTTCGACGACCTGTTTGGGGATTTTTTTTTCTTCGAGAGGAAGTTTGAAGGAATTTTTTTATTCTTTGAAAAACCTCCTTTTGAGAAAATTGTGATGAGTGGAACTTGATTTTTTAATATTGTTTGTTAACCTGAAAAATCCCTCACTCATCTCTACATGGCCTACACCACCCAAGGACACCCATGATCAACCATCGTATCACTCCATTAGACCCCCACACCCTCAAAACGGCTTAAGAATGAAGAAAAGGGCTTAAAAACCCCAAAAAGGAGCCTAAATAACTCTCCTAGGGGCTAAAGCCTCCAAAAAGGGGCTAAAACCCCTCAAAGGATCCTAAAACCCTACAAGGAGCTAAAGTTAGGGTGGAAGGGCCTAAAAGCCCAAAAAAGGGGCTAAAGCCCTGATCAAGGGCTTAGCACCCTAAAAGTCCCCAAGAAAGCTATAAAACGAGGGGTGGGAGTCACTCTCAAACAACTCTTCTCTTGCATACTGTTATGATGCCCATGGATGCCTTGAGACTCTTTGCCTCTCAATCCACCCACATCCCCCTCTCATCCACTCATCTTCCCCATTGAGCCATAGCTCCTCCATTGCTGAGTGAGATAGAGAGGTGCTTCCTCCAAACAGGGCATGGTGGCCCTTTGCACCAAAGAAGAGGTATACCACAGTTTGTTTATGTGTTTTATTTAGTAGTTTTGGTCATTTTCCTAACCCATATTTGATTGCAGGTTTGATTTCTAACATGTTTTGTAGGTTTATTGCTGTTTAATAGTTGTTTGCAGGTTCTCGGAGCAAAGCCCTAACCCTGTTTGAAGAGGGGCTCACTACCATTGCTTTCTGTTTCTTTTATTCCCTTCTGTTCTATTTATTTTTCTTTCATTTCCACACATGAACCTACCCTTCCATCCTATAGATGGAAGGGAGCCATTCCTACCCCTATAGCTAGCAGAAATCCCTGCTACAGAACTGGCGACCATACCAGGTCAATGTCACAGGATCCCTTGTTCAGTTTTTCTTTTAATTTCAAGTTTATTTCAGTTTATGCCCTAGTTTTAAAATTTCTTGTCAGATCTATGTTAAATCTTGTTTAATTTTAGTTTTTGTTACTGTCGAAGCCTCTGCAAGGAAAATCCAAGTTTGTTTGGCCATAGTATAGGTTACTGTCAGTCAGATTTGACTTAGGATCATGAAAACCCAAAATTCTGAGCAGGTCACACTTATCAGGCCTAAATAGGGGACCAGGTCTCCCTTTTTCCCCCGAAAGGTGTGACTTCACTCAGAAGGATAGACTGCTTCTATTTGTGAAATCTGTGCGACCCCCTAGCCTGTTTCAAGAAAAAGTTGGTGACCCCCTTGCCATATTTGGCCTGAAACGTGCGGTCTATCACTCAGAAGTTAATTTTCAAGTTATTAGGGACTGTCAGTGTGGCTCAGCCGCCTCTTTCCAGCACAGTTCCATTTCTATTTTTGTTTTAATTTACAGCAATTCCATGTACAAACAAACTATAAATTCCAAAAACAATTTAATGGCTTAATGAATGTAGCTTAACTAAAATTGACATAAAATTAACAATCTTGCTTACCCTTCCTCCTCTACCTAGTCATCACCCTCCAGGGTATTCTGGGATAAGAAGAAGGGAACAACTCGTATAGTAATAGGCCCTTCACTGAATATTGTTCAAAACCGTTAAAAATGGATGACTTGGAAGGTAGAAGGGGTAGAGAAGGAGGGCCTCTCATGGCGCTAATCGTCCTCCCTATTGACCAACCTTGCATCCAGGAGGTGACCTGTGGATCTATGGATGGGCTTAGTCCCATTATGTTGAGATCCCAGCACCTTCTCTTGGTTGAAGAAGAATATAGGTGTAAGGTAGTCACCTAGTTAGGTTGTCACAATTCAGGGTAAAAAATGGTATCTGTGTACACAATTTTTGTTTATTTACTGCTTGTATTCATAATGATATGAACTCTACAACATATTCATAAACCACTTGCAGCCACCTGATAACAGAAAAACAACAAGACATATACACCATACCACGTAATCAACCCCACTTAGTTCATGATCCTGAGAGAGCCACTAAAATTGATTAATTTACACTAAGTTCAAAAATATGCAGTCTTTGAGGACATAAGTCCCTGGCTTCCTTAACTGTGGGAAGTACTTGGGCTCAGCCCAGAAACTCATTGTGAGGAGTACCATGGGAACCCAAAAGTAGTTGGTCACTGAGAGGAATTTCTAAGTGAAATGGGCAACGACCCCCACCGATTGAGTAGAAATGCCCGTGAGGACAAAGCCAAGCACTGTCTTCTGGCAGTCTTGGTAGCCGAGTGACCACCTACAGCCAATAGGAACCCATTGAAACTGGGGTCCAAAATATCATTCCCACCATATTGATACATAAATCTAACACAATTGATCCCCCACGATCTTCCTCACACCTAAGAGGCGAACAACCACAATTCAAGACATTGAACTAACACCGTCAAGACCATTCTTGATGACCTCTCACACCATCAAAAGGACACACAACCTATGATTCAGATTCAAACCCATATCAGTCTGAACCATACCTCCATAATGCACCATCAATCCCCATGGCTGGTGCAAATCCGGATCCATTTTTTGGTATAGCCATAGCTAGTGGACCCATGTCCACACCACAAATTATCACCAACAACCCTACAAGTCACCCCAACACGGTCATGCAAACTGTCATTAGTCAGCTACCACCATCTATAGTAACCACTCATGCTGTCCAACTTGCAACACTTGCAGGCAGTGGACCTTCCATATACACTGCCCCTTCTGTCACATAGGGGGGCAGTGCCCCTTCCACATACACTACCCCTCCTGTCACAAATCGGGGCAATGGCCCTTCCATTCACACTGTCCCTCATGTCACACTTGGGGGCATTTTCCCATCTACAAAGGCACCACCAGTACCCCGAACTATGTAGGTACATTATGCACTTGCAAACCCCACCACCGTACCCCCCCCCCCCATCTCACATCAACCTAGGGTCAAATCTGCCTTTCACGGCTCATCTTAACTTGCCTGATTTGGCTCGATTGACAAATGACCCCATCTGCCATCAAACCTTTTGGCCTCCCATCCCAACCAAGCTGCCATCAGACATTCCCAAGTTTGAAGGCAAGGAAAGGGAGTGTCCCCAAAATCACATTATGAAATTTCATCTATGGTGCTCCTCAAATAACATCATAGATTACTCGATTAGGCTAAGACTGTTCCAACGCACCCTCACTGGTGTGGTATCCAAATGGTACATTGAGCTACCGCAAGCCAAGTACCCAGATTTCAACTCCTTAGCTTTCATTTTCCTACAGTATTTCCAACTCCCTGTCAGATATGACGAAGGGGTGGAGATCATGTTATCCTACCGCCAGAGCACTACATCACATATAACCAACCACATCCATGAGTGGCAGTGACGTCGTAGTTTTTGCAAAATCCAACTTGACGACAGGATCTTCTTGGATTGGTTTCTCAAAACCTTGCTCCCACCCATAGCAAAGGATTTCGCATCTGAACGTCCCCAATTCGAAGAGGAGGCCATACTAAAATCCCAACAGTTTGACCTGATCTACGCTCAGTCTAGATACCTGTACACCATCATTCTAGATTCTCCTCACCCAAGTACCTCCTACCGGGATGCACCGGGGGAATCCCATGCTGCAGATGGCATCATAGGCTCAGTCTCCCAACAACCACAGCACTGTTTGACACCACCTACAGTTCCACCACAACCAAGCAACACTGCTAGTGTTGTTTACCAAAACCAAACTCTGGACTACACCATAATGATGTCCCAGTCTGGAGCAACAACTTCCTACGCACAACCTGCACCACCGCAACAGGCTCAGGCCATGGAATGGCCAACACAATAGTACGTGGGGAAAATGCCCGCATTTGTGGTACTACAACCCACCCAATTTTATTATGCACCACCAGTGCAAGCGGTTCAATCCCCCACCCTTGCTCAACCCGCTCCTTTTGGACAAGTATTTGCATAACAAAACCATCCCCATCAGCCCGCCCCCAACAATCAACAAGGGTAAGCTAGAAATAATCGTCCCCGAAACTAAGCAAATAACCAATCATAGGGAGGCGTTCAATAACCAAACCCTCTAAACAATGCCGTAGCAAATTGACCTGCCCAAAACCCCCCACGACCAAATGCACCAAGGTGCAACACCCTGTTGCGCACAAACCAACCGTGCACACTCTGTGAGATCTATGGGCACTACACATTTGAGTGTCCCCTCATGGTTCGTGCTAAACAGGCCATTCTGAACGAGGCCCAACAGGCTGCCAATGCTACGAACCAAGCCCAACCAAACCTAGAACCAAAAGGACCTCCCCACATGGTGCTTCAAAACCCACTACTAGTCCAAGGATTGGTGGCAACCGCACCCCCTCCCCAGGCCAATCCCAATGCTCCGGGGGCACCTCCCATGGTAGAAACAGGTGTCCACCACCTGCTAGCGGCCATGACGACTAAAGAGGTTAACGAACAAACTAGATGGAATTAGTACGGTACCACCACCAAACCCACTGACACATCAGTAGGATCTACATCCAAATTGGTCAATGCACCTCTTCAGTTACCCCCTTTCCCCCGCTCCCCAATATGCTGATTGGCCAACAATGCCACAGCTAGAGTTGCTATCAACTATAGCATTGTGGATGATTTGTCCCAAACACCAGTGACCATGTCTGCTCTGGAGGTACTCAAAACATGCCCAACATAGTGAAAAGCGTTACTAGCTGCCCTTGGGGCCGTAGACCCCTCCGACTCCAAGTTGATCACATTCGACACAGAGAATGGATAACCGTGCATGCCATCCACCATCGTCTTCCAAATGCCGATGTCTATCCGAAATTTGGTCGTGCACCAGTGCATAGTGGATGAGGGGGCATCCACATGTGTTATGTCCACCCTGGTTTGGCAGAAACTTGGATCCCTAATTCTGCAACCATCCTCCACAAATCTACAGGCTTATGATGCCCATGCCACTAAAGCCCAAGGAATCCTCCCCCATGTCCCCATCACATTAGCCAGGAAGACAGTGTTGATTGACATAGAAGTCATCAACGCTCAACTGAACTATAACCTTCTCCTCGGAAGAATTTATATGTACACCATGAGAGCAGTCGCATCAACTATATTCCATCTCATGATGTTCTCCCACAAAGGGAAGATCGTGACGGTTGATCCACTCACTTATCATGATCCACAAGGGTTAATGACACCCTCCAACATTATCCCTACCATCACCACCATTGAGCCAGCAGGGACGACCACACATGTCAATGTTGTCCCTGCAATCAACACCATGGTTGACAACACACCAGCCTCCCCATTGTTGAATGTGGGCCCTAGGTTGTTTGTCGATACGACCATGACGGCTCATTTCCCCTTAATGTCACCGCCACTGATACAAAATGAGATTGCATACTTGTGCATGGTCTCATCTAGCACTGTTTCACCCAAACAACAAGTGCAGCCACAGCCCCAACCGCAACCGCAACACCATCCACAGCCGCAACATCAATAGCAGCCACAACATCACCCACAGCCGCAGCATTATACGTAGCCACAACCACAACCGCACCCCCACATACAACTAGAAGGGAGTTATCTGGGCTCCTCACTAGTCCATACAATTCCCTTCCTCTTTACCCCACCTGGTGTCATGAGCAAGCCGGTAATGGCCACCCTGAACCTACCCAACTTTACATTGGGAATTCTTGTGTGGTATCTTGATCCACCAGCTCAACCATCAATTCCCTAGGTAGTTTTAACCCCCATGCAACCCATTGAGATCGAGTCTCATCCCCCACCTAGTCCACAAAAACCAACCACCGCACCCGCACCTGCATCGCCCCACCCGAAAAGGGACAGGGGAAAGAACACCAAAGCCACCGCAGAGCCTCAACAGATCCTGCTTTACGCCATCTACGAACAACAGGGCCATCCAACTTAGAATTTCCCTGAAACTCCAATGATCCATGCACATTTGGATTCCATGTACACAATTGAAAACCTTCCCATGGTTGAAATTCCAACTGCACCAATAGTCAGAAACAAGTCACTACAAACAAACCATGATTGTGCTCTCTGCGGTCTATATGGACATTATTCTCACCATTTCCAATACTTGCCCAAATTTTGAATGGATTTAGTCGACCTCCATCAACATTCCTTGGATTCTGAAATCACCCTGATCGAACAAGTTCACCCCCCACCTCCTTCTTCAGACACCATGTCCATTTACATGATGTCTAGTTCTACAGATTGTCTTATCTCCACCATCACCGATGGTCCATCAGAAATGTCCCTTCCGTTGTTTTCGTAACTGCAGCTCCATCCGTAGCTGCAACCTCAGTTACCAGGGAAATAGTGGGGTTCATTCTTGATCAACATTTTCCTTTTTGTTTTCCTTTTCCCTTTCCTTTTCCTACCATCCGATATCATGAGTAAGTCTATCTTGGCAACCCACAATCTACATGATTTCACACTTAGAGATCCTGTGTGATACCTTGAACCACCTACCCTACCTCTGAGGCCCCAAGATGTGTTGACTCATTTCCATCCAATTAAGAGGATGTTACACCTACCTCTAGGTCCATCAAATACTCCTCCTTTATCCAGGCCTACCCCTCTTCCTCCAACAGAGACTCAGGATAAGGACACAAAAACCACAACCAATACCATTTACATGACCTCTAGCACCAATTTCCCTTCTGTCTTGTCGGCTGTGGAAGATCCACCTGATCTATCCCAACACCACTTACGCGATGACGGAGATATATATAAGACTACCTTCGGTTTTACCCCATTCCCTTTAAGCCACAGTGTGTAATCGGTTCTTCCCATAAAAGACCAGATTCTGTCACCCTGCCTTGCCAATGAACTTCACCTCAGCAAGGGGGCATACCTCTTCGTCAACTCATATGTTCAACTCTTGAAGAAGCCGCACAACGGGCTCCACCTTAAGAGAGTCTATGCATGATATAACCATTATGAATCCCATATAGCGTAGTTTTTTTTCCTTTTTTGTTTTTCAACATTTTTTCACCACAAGTCAGGGGTAGCACCATTAGGTTCCAATCCAAAGTCACTCGGAACTATTTTGAGACACCTCTCACACCGCTGAGCTCAAATATTCTAATGAGACCATCGTCTCATGTTTAACAAACAAATTTCAGGACCAATTCCCAGAAGTTACCTCGATTTATGAGCCACAGCATGGTGATGCAAGTGTCTGTGGACCTGTACTTGTATCACTCTTCCCTACCGCTACTCGTGTGGTCTTTCAGGCCACCATTTGTTAAGGATCACCATTTTTCTTCTTATTTTGTATTTTAACACATAGTTGTCTTCTCCATCCATTGCACCTTAGGTAGACCTTTGGACCATTGTCCACAAAGAGATTTATTTTTCTTGCATGTATTTGGCATCTAAGCACCCTTGTACTTGCACTCACATCACATGTAGTCAAGTCCGTCCACCGCAACTCACACACAGCTCTCCTGACCTCTGTCTGAGAGCCACCTCGGTTTACGTGCCTCTACTGCACCGACTCGCGAGCCTCTACTACAATCTATCACATGCATGTATTGGTATGTTTGAGAGCCATATGTTCTATCCATACTACATGGATGACCTTTGGACCACTATCCACCGTCCCAACATGGGGCACCGCCTGTGCCACCGTGATTGGTTAACCATACTAGAGTTTTGTTTAAGCTCTTTTCTGACTCCTAAAAACAATGAAAATATAGCCGAGCGTAGCTGCTTCCTTTCTTGCTCGCTAAAGTATAGGAAAGGGTGTCTACATTGTCTCGTTTACCACCTTTTGTGGACCATGTAGACCATCAAATGAAAAGGACCACTTTGACGTATTCAATCAAAGACTGTTCCCCTCTGCATACTTTTATGCTTTCTCGGGAAGAGGGGCCACACTTTATGAAAAAGATCACCATGGGTTGTCATTAAGCTCTTTTCCATCCTTCTCATTAGGAAAATATTGCTGATAAAACTTGGTTTCGTTCATGCTCGTAAAAGTATTTGAATGACTGTCCAGTCAGTATAGGTTTAACCTTTTCTGGCCTGATTGGACTACCAACGGTAAAGAAGTCTCTCATCCCCTACAGGATGGGTGAGCTCTCCTATGTATACTTTTATCCTTTTTTGGGCACAGGAGACTACCAACAAAAAATAACCCCCACTGGAGTCTTCTTCATGCTTTTAGACTCTCTAAAACTGAAAGCACCTTTGAGCATTTAGCTTCTCGGGCTAGCCAAAAATCCACGAGATCATACCACAACGGTGTCTCTAGAAACCACCCTGTTATCTCTAGGGTTGTTCCTAGTGTGTATTTTCAAAATTTTGATTTGGATTGGTTTTTTCTTGTTTTAATTTCATTTTGTTTTATGTTTTATGATTGATTGTTTGCCCTTATGATTCCATTAGTTACCTAAAAACATCAAAAGTTCCATTCATTAACTAAAAACCTATGTATGTGCAAAGGAGTGTATGTTACAGGATGAATGTTTACAAACTGGAAGCGTCTTTCCAAACTGGCAGCATATTGAGAGCGTGCAGCATATTGAGTTCTGATGGTATAATGCACATATGGTTTGTTTTTTGAAAGGTTTATGATTGATTTCATAAAATATTTGATCGATATAAGCTTTTCTCATAGTCCTGAATATATGTTTTGAGCATGGGAATTTGGCATGTTATATGTTTTGATATTCTTGACTATGAAATAATGAGTTGATACGGTGGTAATAATGAAAGAACACAGGTGGTGTCTTTTCACAAACGAAACCGTTCATGTAATAAATGCTGGTGGTCATTGTTGAGTCCAAAATTGGTCCCTTTTTAACCACCTTTAATCACCTTTCTTCCCTTGTTTTACACTGCTTAGCATGCCAATCAGAGTGACTTTCTTCACTTTATTCCCTAAATTGTCAAGGTAAGACTGATTATTGTTTTACCTTATTAATGCTTATTCTTGTGACAATTAAGGCTATTTATCTCTCGAAATTGTGCTAATATGTGTGATCTATGAAGATAATGTGAGATGAGAAAAATACAGGGGGATGGAGCTGAACAAGTCTAGGGACAAGGGACAGTCGTGATATAAAAGGGATCCTCAATCTGTCCATCATCTATTGAGGCACGTGACATTCCAGACAAGAGCCGGTCAGAGTAGCCGTAACAGAATGTGCTATGATCGAGGGATCTTCAGTGTAGCTGCTCGAATATTATGGCGATCTGAGAAGATCGCCACTTCTGGGCCAGTCAACAGTCTTCTCGCATTTTCTATAATTGTATCATACCACGTCTTGTAACAACCGGTGTTATTCAGGGTGCCTGAAGATCAGAGATCTTCATGGCTACCCTTTGTAATAGGATTGGATGTTATCACTTGTATGTATAAATGCAGAAAGCTGTCTCGACCCAGGGGGGTTGGAATATAGTTAATTCATTTGGTGTATTGACAGGGGAGCAATCTGTAATAATTCTTCCTTTTTAATACAAAGAGTTACTGCTGGTTTAAGGGAGCTGTACATTGTTCATCCAGCGTCTCTGTGTGAAGGCTGGGCCCGCCTTCCGCAGAGATTGCTGAGTTAAGGTAGGATCTTTTAATTTATGGTTGTGTGATGTTTTGTTAATTATATTTCCTGTGTGCGCAGCAGTAGTATGTGTGATTTACGGTATTGCATTTTCTTAAGATCGATAACTGTAACAGCGCAACAGTCGACTGAGTAGATAGTTTTTATGCAATTTATTCAATAGCTGTACACAGCTCTGTTCATCTCATGGTTTCAGGTTGACATCCCACGAACCCTTTGCGATTCTTTGATTGTCATAATTGTTGATCTTTATTTCTGCAATTCAATTCTTAGAATAGCCGAGCTTGATCTGTTACAATTGAATTTCTAGATTACATTTAATTTATGATTACAGATTCCAAGTGTGATTAGATCAAATAGGCAATTCATTTATTTTGGGTTATGAATAGGATTCCCTTTCTGTCAGTAATTGTTGTTGAATCTGATTTCATTTCTTGTTGATGCATAGAAGGAAAGGTTGAATTTGTATAGTTAGAATATTGGTGGGATTACACAAGGTTTGAGGGATGAACATAGTTGTTTAAGAGCAGTATTAACTACAATGATTTGGTGTTTAAGCATATATTGTGCAATCACCCTTTGAAACAAAAGACTTCCTCGGGTTGAAAATGAATTTCGTAAGCTCTGTGTGTTGATAATAACTTATCTGCATCTAGGGTGCTCGACATTTTGGCGCCGTTGCCGGGGAAGGGTAAAAATTAAACACTATCATTAGTTGCATTTGGTAATTATTTCTAGTCAGTTTCTTTTTTATTCTCTCTGATGAAATGATTTGGGTTGTATGAATACTAGAAGGGTAAAACGCGATCAATTCCCAACTCCCAAAACCCCACAAGATACTAACAGTGCAGGTGGCTCGGGTCGAGGTCGAGGAGTACCATTGGGCAGAAGGACGTTCATTGACGACCTTGTTGACAGAACTGATTCATCCACTGAAGCTCGTCTTCAAGAAACTCCTAACAGAAGAAACCCTGCTGATCCTGGAGCGCCAGCGTCGGGATCCACGGTGGAGAATACACGAGCAGCTGCGACGTCCTCAGCCATCCCTGCAGACAAAGACACAGCTGTTACAACGGGACCTGCTGGTAGAGGTCCGAATTATCACATTAACGGGAGGAGTGTAACTAAGGAAGAGTGGGATCAGTACCACCAGAAGCTCCTGGGACAGTGGAAAAATGAAGAAAAGCACGAGGAACAAGAGAAGGACGAAGAAAAGAACACAGGAGGAGACAAAGGGGAGAAAACAGAAGAGGAGATGAGTAACAGACACAGGGCCGACGAGGAAGAAGTGATGGGAGAAAACTATCATCATGAGAATCGCTCCCTGCCAAAGGGAACAGTGGCTACATTGCAATTTCCGATTCAACAACCAGATGGGGCAGCTCCTATGAAGAATATCTCACCATCGGTGTTACCTCGTTTCCATGGAAAGGTGGCAGAAGACCCAGACGAATTCCTTTTTGAATTCGATATTCTTTGTCGCAGCTACGATTATATCACCGATGCCCAAAAACTAAAACTTTTTCCTGCTACCCTGAAGGACAATGCATTACGCTGGTTCATGAGCCTTGGGGGAGGGACCGTTACTAATTGGGATGCGATGAAGCAGGTGTTCCTGGAGAAATATCAGGAATATTGTAACACCAAGGATAATAGAGAGGAGTTATTTAAAATGGTGCAGAAGGAGGATGAAAGTTTGGAAGATTTCATGGAAAGACTATTGTACAATGTGCAGAGAGCTGGGCAGACGAACATGGGACTGGATGTACTCAAAATAATATTGCTTTGGGGAATCAGGGATGATTGTCTAGACATGTTAAACCTGCTTGGTAAGGGATACATCTCCAAAGAACCTTTCGACAAAATCGTGGAGCTGTGCAAAAGATACTCCAGAGGGTCTTCCAGGAATAATAAGCGAGATAAATGAGAAAAGCTGGAACATGACGTCTTTGACCGAACTCAGAAGTCATCCAATGGAGGCACTACCTATGCAGAGATAGGAAATCTACTTGAAAATTTTAAAACAGAAATGATGAGCTCCATCTCTTTGGAAATTGATGTCCTGAAGGCGAAACAAAAACAAGCAGTAGAGGATCTCACATTAGGTGTGTTCTGCCCCCGATGTAGAAAGAATCATCCATTGAGAGAATGCCCGCTTGACAAAGTGAACGTATGTCAGCTGTGTGAGATGAACCATGATATGAAGGAATTCCCTTCACTTCCTCAAGTCAAGGCTGTTTTGCAGGCATCAAACCCGGATGTGGAAGCAGCCTACTTTATCGCACAAAAGAAACTGTGGCAGCCTCGAAATCAAGGTATGACTCCAGACTCTCTTCCATTTTTGAATAATATGGGGAATTGGAATAATATGCAAAATGTGAATACACAATTCCCTTTGAATTATACTCAATGGAATTCCTCTCAACCTGCAATGCAAAATTATAATCCATGGAATCCCTGGACACAGTCACCACCTCAACCTACGTCGTGGACTCCCGGATGGAGGAATTTTCATCCTGGGAACTGGTTTCCTCAACCATCTCTACCTCAACAAGCACCGTATTCTCCTCAATTTCCCCAATTCCCTCAAATTCCTCCATATCCTCAATACTTACCTCCACAGTCACAGCTGCAGCTGCAAAACAATTCTGTCCCAAATATACCGATACGACCCCAGCTGCCTGCCCAACCTAATCCTAACCCAAACAATAAAGCAGTCCACCTTGGAGACTGTCAACATGCCGGCCTACTCTCTTTCCCCTGTACCCTATAATGAAATCCATTTACGATCTGGGAAAATTGTAGAACCTGTAATTACAGAGGATGTTTCATCCTCTGAGCATAAAGAAGAGGAGAGCTCACAGCATCCATTAGACTCAATTCCCATCATTGAGGATGCTGGGCATCCCTTAGAAGGGACGGCTGAGACATCCAACAATAAACCTGACGAGATACAGCCTTCCCATTTGATAAAGCAGCCACCATACCCCGAGAGACTACTGCTACCAAAAATGGGGGGGCAACCTTAGTTTAACCTCCTCGGAGAGTTAAGAAACCTTTATGTTAAAATTCCCCTCCTTCAAGCTCTTCAAGATGTCCCCATTTACGCTAGAACAGTTCGGGAGCTGTGTACAAGACGAACACAAAGGAAACTCAGGGATCCTCCCACGGTTCATGTCATAGGAAAATTATCGGCCTTGATAACAGGAAAAGCCCCTGTGGCTAAATACGATGACCCTGGTAATCCTACCGTTACTGTACAGATAGGACAGACACAGATACCCAACATCCTAGTGTATCTGGGAGCAGCAATCAACGTTATAACAATGGAGACTGTAAAGAAGCTTGGGCTCACTAAGTTTAGACCGACCCCTACTATTTTGGAATTGGCAGACAGATCCACCATCAGACCCGAAGGGATTTTGGACGACCTTGTTATATCAGTAGATTCATGGGAGTACCCAGCTGACTTTTTGGTGTTACAACCAAAATCGCAGCTGGGGGGACACCCATTGATCCTGGGGAGACCGTGGTTGGCCACAGCCAATGCTTGCATCAGTTGTCGATCGGGGTCCATGACTATATCTGATGGTATGGATACTAAAAACCTCACCCTATATCCTCCAGCTCGGCCAAGTCTAGAGGCTGAAACATCCCTTTGGATAGAGCAGGAGGAGGAGGAGGAGGATTTCCAGCCATTATTAACTATAGGGAAGGCCTTAACCTTTAAAAATGAAACAGAAGATGATACCATTAGCAATTTCATTAGTGAACCCACTTCAGTGAATAGAGAGGTTTATCAAATTCTGAACACTACCCTGGGCAAGGAAGAACAAGAGAATCTTACGGAAGAAGCCTTGGTTGGTGCCACAAACATAATCCCGGTTGTGAAAAATTCAGAAATCATTCCTATTGAGGTAGAACCTGGAAGGACTTTGAATATCAATCCTAGTCTCTCCTTAGAGGAGCAGAAATGCCTGATCAGCCTCTTGAAAGAACATAAGGGGGCGTTTTCCTGGGAGTATACAGATATGAGGGGTATCCCCTCTAATCTATGCACTCATCACATTTATATCAAAAGTGACTCCCGGTCGGTGTGTCAACCCCAATGACGCATGAACCCCAATCTGAGGGATATAGTGAAGGAGGAAATCCAGAAACTTTTGGAAGCAGGATTTATATATCCTATTTCGGATAGTGAGTGGGTCTCTCCACTCGTGATTGTACCCAAGAAAAATGGGAAATGGAGGGTCTTTGTTGATTATAGGGAATTGAACAAAGCAACTCAAAAGGATCATTTCCCTTTACCCTTTATCAACCATGTACTTGATACCCTGTCAGGGAAGAAGTTCTTCTCCTTCCTAGACGGCTTCAGTGGGTACAACCAAATCCAAATTGCTCCTGAGGATCAGGATAAAACCACCTTCACCTGCCCCTGGGGAACGTTTGCTTACAGAGTGCTTCCATTTGGATTATGCAATGCACCAGCAACGTTCCAAAGAGCTGTGATCGGCATATTCTCTGAATTAGTTAATGATAGCATGGAAATATTCATGGATGATTTTACTCCCTATGGCAGGGATTTCGATGAGGCACTAAAAAATTTAAAGAAGGTTTTAACTCGCTGTGAACAGACTCAGCTTTCATTAAGCACTGAGAAGTGCCATATGATGATGAGTGAGGGGGTGGTATTGGGGCATTTTATCTCTACCGATGGCATACAGGTAGACCCTGCAAAAATCAAAGTAATAAAGAGTATACCTACCCCTTCAACTCAGAAAGAGGTGAGAAGCTTTCTGGGGCATGCTGGATATTATCGAAGATTCATAGAAAACTTCTCCAAACTGGCTTCTCCTTTGTTCTCTTTGTTAATAAAGGATGCACAGTTTGTGTGGAATGCAGCATGCCAGACAGCATTCGATGAACTTAAAGAAAAGCTGTCCACAGCCCCTATCTTGCGGGGGCCTAATTGGACCCTGCCCTTCCATATTTCCTCAGATGCCTCTGACACTGCCATTGGGGCAGTTTTAGGACAGCAGGAGGGCCAAAAACCTTATGCCATTTACTATGTTAGTAAAAATCTAGCCCCTGCTGAGCTTAACTACACTGTTACTGAAAAAGAATTCCTAGCTATTGTTTACTCCATCAATAAATTTCGACATTATATCACCGGGTATCCTACATTTGTGCACACTGACCACTCTGCCATCAAATACTTAATGAATAAACCAGTTACCAATTCCAGAGTGACCAGATGGCTTTTTTTGTTACAAGAATTTGCCATATCACTATTATAGATAACCTGGGAAGGAAAATGTTGTTGCTGACTTTTTATCCCGTCTTACTAACGGTGATGACAGTTTTCCTGTTGAGGATTCTTTCCCAGACGAGCATTTATTTTCACTTTCAGTTCATTCTCCATGGTATGCAGATGTTGCTAACTATTTGGTTGCAGGGAAGCTCCCGCCATATATGTCAAAACGAGAAAAAAGAAAAATTATTCAGCGCAATGCCAGGTTTTGTTGGTTAAATGGCCATCTCTTCTACACAGGGCCTGATCTTGAGATCAGGAGATGTGTAAGAGAAGATGAAATATTTCCTATATTAAAAGCCTGTCATGAGGGGCCTTGTGGAGGGCACTTTGTAGATAAAAGAACAAGGCATAAAGCACTGCGGATGGGCTATTACTGGCCGACTCTGTTCAGGGATGCCAAGAAGTATGTCCAGTCCTGTGACAGTTGCCAAAGGATGGGCCAACCTAATCGAACAGACCAGATGCCCCTGTAGTCCAAACTTGTAATTGAACCATTTGATAGATGGGCACTGGATTTTGTTGGCCTTATCAGTCCTCCTTCCAAACAGAAGGTCTATATTCTGGTTTGTACTGATTATATGACCAAATGGGTAGAGGCTGTAGCTTTGGCCAAGGCTAATGATCAGGCAGTGATTGATTTTCTGTACAGCGAGATCTTTACCCGCTTCGGGGTACCAAAAGAAGTAGTTACTGATGGAGGGCCGCAGTTTGTGTCACACCAATTTGAATCCTTACTCTGGAAGTATCATGTGCAGCACAGGGTGTCTTCACCTTACCACCCCCAGGCCAATGGTCAGGTGGAAAGAACCAATAAGGTTATTGAAAACATCCTTACTAAAACAGTTAATAGTCATCGGAAGGATTGGGCTGACAGGATTCCAGAAGCACTGTGGGCATATCGTACAACTTGGCGTGACACTACAGGGTTCTCCCCATATGATCTGGTGTACGGAAAAAGTGTTGTCTTTCCAATTGATTTCGAGATTAAAACCCTGAAGACAGCCACCGAAATGAACCTGGATGTAACAGAAGCTCAGAAGCGAAGGCTGAATCAATTAAATGAACTGGACGAAAAGCGGTTAGCGGCAGTAGACCAGACTTTGTTGCTTCAGCAACAGAGATCTAATTGGCACGACCGGTTTATTAAAAAGAAGGTCTTCAGTGAAAGAGACTGGGCGTTACTTTGTGACTCCAGATTCAAAAGAGACTTTAAAGGGAAATTGCGTACAAGGTGGCTAGGTCCATACTTGGTTGACAGGGTTTTTGACAACGACACTGTCCGTCTGGTGACCATTGATGACAATCGCATACCATTACTTGCTAATGGCCACAGACTAAGAATGTATTGTAAGCCTATCTCGAAGGACGCATTCATTTCGCAGATTGCCGCCGACCCAGAGTATCAGCTATTACCAGGGCAGAAACTTCTCTCTGCCTCTGCCAACCTTTGAATTGTAATTCACACTTTGAATCACTGTACATAAATAAGTTTTTTCTACTGTAGCGTATAATTCTTGATTTTTCTTTTTGCATTTGATCTTTTTGGTTGTTGTTATTTTTCAAGAAATAAAATTGCAGGGAAGTACCAGGCGAACGACCAGAATGGGCCCGCTGAACGAGAAACGTCTTCCTTTGTTTCCCTGTGTTCCATTTTTTTTTCCCAAAGACCAGAAAATCCTTTTTCCCGGCAGCTGAACATAAATTCCCGGCGGCTGAACCAATCTTCCCACGGCCATGCCATCTTTTCCCCAGCCATTCTAAACTTTTTCCGGCAGCCGCAATTTTTTTTTCCAAAGATCAGAAAATCCTTTTTCCCGGTGGCTGAACATAATCTTCCAGCGGCCGAACATAATTTTCCGGTGGCCAAACATAATCTTCCGGCGGCTGAACATACACTCCTGGTGGCTGACCCACACTTTCCCACGGCCGCGCCATCTTTTCCCCAACCATTGTAAACTTTTTTCGGCAGCCGCAATTTTTTTTTCCAAAGAACAGAAAATCCTTTTTCCCGGCAGCTGAACATAATCTTCCGGCGGCCGAACATAATCTACCGGTGGCCGACCCACACATTCCCACGGCCGTGGCACCCTTTCCCAGCCATTGTGAATTTTTTTTCTAGCAGCCGTGATTTTTCCCTGTACCGCCAATTTTTTTTCCGACACCGTGATCTTCCTTGATGGCTGTAACATCTTTTAATTGGCCGCGATATCATGCTGGGCAACTTCAATTCTGCTTTATTTGGTGGATATTTCAGCATTACAGACTGTTCTTTTGTTCTTTGCAGTGGTAACTCCTGTGTTAATCAAAGCACATTGATTCCGCTATTATTTATGGCTCTGACTTATTCCACTCGTGCCGGCCAAATTGGCATAATTCCGACCCCGGTGACGCGATGTTTTCTCCGTTTTCATTGGCGATGGAATTATGGCATTATTGCTATTATTATGATCAACTTAATGCCTACGCACGAGCTCGGCCTTCCAGCGTCAGCAAGCACACAGATCATCATTCCCCGCAGGTCATTCGATGCACAGTCGCACGAGGTATGGCTTTGATTTTTACATGATTAAGTGTTAATTTGGTTTTAATAATATCAGTCGTGCCTTAATATGTATTACCATTATGACTTAATTAATCCATTCCCTCGTGCAACGTAAAAGCTCATAACCGCCACCTTCCCCAATTTGGCATAAAAATTTTGAACCTCCCTCTACACTGCACTTTCCAAATTTTCCATCTCTCTACTCACATCTCCGCTCAGCGATCTGTGCATCCCCCACTCTGCAACCTCCACTCTCGAACTCTAGAACTCTGTTGCCAGGACTATGGGGCTTCCAGCTCGTCATGAACCTTTGAACACGCAGGAACTCCGAAACAATCCTACGGTTTTTGCCATCTTTCAAGCCGCTGGCTGGATTGAATTCTTCGAGTGACTAGATGGATTTAACAGGGAAGCAGCTTTGCAATTTGCTTTACACCTCAAGGACACTCACTCTGAGGTATGGGGGCTGTGGATAGAAGTTTCTGAGGCCATTATATCTGAAGTTACTGCTCTTCCAATGGTGGGAAAGGCATGGTTTGAATGACGAGTCCCCACGATGGCTGCATGGGAGGAATTTCTCCGAGAGGGGGAGCACGTTCAATCATCAAAGAGAGGAATTGCACTGCACTCACTGCCGCGACCATGGGATCAGGTTGCTGTCTTTCTCAAGAAGTACATCACTTGTGAAGGTAGGTACCAAACTGTTTATAATTCTGAACTACCTTTGCTTTCCCATCTTCGCCATGGCATTTTGTTGAATATTCCCTACTATCTGTTCCATAACTTACGCCAGATGGCGGGGTTTGTCCAAACGGCTAAACATCCACATGTTTCCCTAACCCACCATGGCCTTATAAAATTAATCATTTTAAGAACCCTGGCCCAGCGCAATATCACCTGGGATCAATTTACAGCCCGCACTCAGGAACCTGCTCTTTTGCCGGGTGTCCCAGCTGAACAGGTGTAGCTTCAACATCATCAGGAGGATCGGTGTCCCTCCAATATAGTTGGGGGGGGGGGATGATATTGCATCAGAACAAGAACAACAGGGGACAGAAGCAAAACCATTGGGGGAAAGTGTTGAGAAAAATCTTGAGAAAAATGCAGACAACAGGGCAACTCTGCCATCAGAAGGAGAAATTGGAGCAGCATTGAATGCTGTGACAATTGAACCTGAAGATCACAGAGCCAAGGCAATTGAAGAACAGATGGAATAGATAGAACCGATCACTGTTGAATCCTCACCTGAGTGGGGAGGGGGAACCCTAATTGAGGAGGAACAATCTGAGGCACAAGAAAACATTCCTTTGACCCTAGCAGTGAATCTTGATAAGTCAGCCCCTCAAGCGAAAACGTCACGAAAAGGGAGAAAGAGACCAATTAAGGAGCTGAGCATAACTGCACCAATAAGAGGCAAAAGAATTAAATAAAATACAGTAGCAGAGGCAGTCAGAAAAAGATGGGAAACCCTGGAGGCACAGGTGGAGATCCCAATCCTTGTACCAAGGCCAACAGATGCGCCAGAAAGGCCAGTTGAGGTAGAACCCAGTCTTGAAGGACTTTTGGAGGAAAACACAATATTAAAGGAGGAAGTCCAAATACTTCAAAGGGAAGTGGAGACTTGGAAGGAAACTTGTAGGAAACAAGGTGAGAAGAAAATGTATACATTGGTGGAGGCGGTAGACCACCTTAAGGGAGCAGACTCTATTGACCCTGACAGGGAGGAGGAGCAAGTGATTTGCCCCAATTGTGGGGAAATTTTCAAAAAGAAAGGCCATGGGGTCATAGTTCGCACAGTGCAACAGCCCACGTCCACAAGGGAAGAACCTGCAGAAGAAGAAGATGCTGCAACACAAGGACCAGCATCTTTGATCATCCTTGTTGAGGCTGCTACTAATCCTAGGGCAGAGGAGAAAAAGAATGAAATCAGGAGTGATGATGGAAATAAGGATTGCACTGTGAACCCAGAATGCTCCCACGATATAGAGATGATAGAAATTGAGCCACGAGGGCAGAACAGTGATGAACCTGAACAGGGGATGCAATTTCAGAAATGCAGATGGAAAGGGGAGAAGAATCTGGAATGGAGGACACTCTAGAACCTAATGAAGAGTTTGGCACTATGGCCCCAGAATGTCCCCATGATACAAAGCTTAGAGAAGGACTGCATCCACAGGAGGATGAAGAGGTAATCCAGGATGTTGTTACATAAGAACCAACATCCTTGGGAATTCCTGAATTTCAACTAGAATATGACCCAGGGATAAATATCATACCCGATACACAGTGGAGTGAGGATGAACAGACAATAGCCTCAGGTGACACTGAGGTCCTTGAGGAAGAGCTATACGATGGGGAAGATATCCAATATCAGAAGCAGGGGAACGAATATGTTGCTGCTACACAAGAACCAGCAACACAACCATTGGATTCAGAATCACAGGAGGGAGACACTGCCACACAAGAACCAGTGTCCCCAAAAGCAATGGAGGTGGATGCTGAGGAGAATTTGAAAGATGTTGCTGTCACACAAGAACCAGCAACACAAGAGTTGAATCCAGGAATGCAAGAGGAAGACACTGCCACACAAGAACCAGTGTCCTCAAAAGCAATGGAGGTGGATGCTGAGGAGAATTTGAAAGATGTTGCTGTCACACAAGAACCAGCAACACAAGAGTTGAATCCAGGAATGCAGGAGGAAGACACTGCCACACAAGAACCAGTGTCCTTAAAAGCAATGGAGGTGGATGCTGAGGAGAGTTTGAAAGATGTTACTGTCACACAAGAACCAACAACACATGAATCAGATTCAGAAATGCAGGCTGATCAAGGAGAAGACACTGTTACACAAGAACCAGTGTCTCAACAAGCCTTGGATACAGCTCTAGAAAATAACCCAGGGGGTGTTGCTGTCACACAAGAACCAGCAACACAAGAATCAATTTTAGAGATGCAGATGGATCAGGGAAAAGACACTGTTACACAAGAACCAGTGTCTCAACAAGCATCAATCATAGTTATGGAAGAAAATCCAGGGGATGTTGCTGCCACACAAGAACCAGCAACTCTCATAGAAGAAGTGCTGGAAGACACTGTCTCACAAGAGACAATACTCCTCCCTTTCAAAAAATTTCTTGATTTGGATTCAGAGCAGGAAGAACATTATAAAAAGGAGATTTCAGATCTCACAGCAGAAGTTTCAGCCCTGAGGATGGAAGTAATTAAATGGAGAAGTCAGGTGGAAGAAAACCAGAAAAAGACAATTGCTTTGGATGAGCATAAGAGAATTATTAGAGCACTAGAAGAGAAGGGGGCTGAAGAACGTATGGCCCATAGAGTTCAGATAGAGGAGCTACAGAAGGAGATGAAGAAATTGAAAAAATTCTCATCCATGCAGAAGGAGAAGGATCAAATGTATGCCCTATCCCAAGAACTCATAGGCACTAGGAAGCCCTCTTCCTCTTATCGAGTGTTTCTCTTCAAGCAGTTTGTCTGGTTTAAATTAAAAGCTGTACAGGAGGGGAGGTCATTCGAAATTGAAACCTCAGAAAATTTTTTGGAGACATTCCTTGGGAGCAGTTTTGAAGAGCAGAACTTGCTATGTGAACTATACCTGCACGAGATGGCATGCCCTCTGGATCGGCACTCAAACCCTGTTCCATTTGCAGGTGATGTTCAGCTACGAGCCTTTGCCTCTTTTGTGAAAAATCATGTTCAGTGGGAAAGGTCTTTTCAGACCTTTTCCCACAATGAAGCCCATACTAATTTATGGATTCGAAGTGAGCCCCAGAATCCTGGCATCCTTGTGGCTCGATACAAGGGTTTTCTTTCCAGCCCTTCCCAGGCACAGCATATCATGAACTTGCAGGAAGAGGTAATCTTCACTTGTATAAAGTCCATTTCTAGACAGCAGCAGGTTGCATTAGAGGGGAGCAAGCACAGATGGCAGGTTGCCTCCTCTGCACTTAGAAACAGGGACCCTTACTGCTTTAAAAATTTTAAACATGCACTCTCTAGAGTCAAGGGTTATGTAGGGTGTATGAAGGAATGTGGAGTCAACTGGCTGGGTTTAAAGTTCAAATTTCCTCTTATTTGGTGGCCAGCAGAACCATACAACATGGATTTTTCCATGACTAGGGAAGAGGAGCAGAGATGTTGGCAGTACTGGGTTATTCATAGAGGTTTTCTGAAGACAGATGAGAAACCTGAGTTTCCCTACAATTTTTCTTCTCTCCACGAACAGAGCTCAATGCAGGATTCAGATTCCGAGTGATGTAGGTTGCATGAGGACATGCAACAGGGTAGTTGGGGGGAGATGTTGAGTCCAAAATTGGTCCCTTTTTAACCACCTTTAATCACCTTTCTTCCCTTGTTTTACACTGCTTAGCATGCCAATCAGACTGACTTTCTTCACTTTATTCCCTAAATTGTCAAGGTAAGACTGATTATTGTTTTACCTTATTAATGCTTATTCTTGTGACAATTAAGGCTATTTATCTCTCGAAATTGCGTTAATATGTGTGATCTATGAAGATAATGTGAGATGAGCAGAATACAGGGGGATGGAGCTGAAAAAGTCTAGGGACAAGGGACGGTCGTGATATAAAAGGGATCCTCAATCTGTCCATCATCTATTGAGGCACGTGACATTCCAGACAAGAGCCGGTCAGAGTAGCCGTAACAGAATGTGCTATGATCAAGGGATCTTCAGTGTAGCTGCTCAAATATTATGGTGATCTGAGAAGATCGCCACTTCTGGGCCAGCCAACAGTCTTCTCGCATTTTCTATAATTGTATCATGCCATGTCTTGTAACAACCGGTGTTATTCAGGGCGCCTGAAGGTCAGAGATCTTCATGGCTACCCTTTGTAATAGGATTGGATGTTATCGCTTGTATGTATAAATGCAGAAAGCTGTCTCGACCCAGGGGGGTTGGAATATAGTTAATTCATTTGGTGTATTGACAGGGGAGCAATCTGTAATAATTCTTCCTTTTTAATACAAAGAGTTACTGCTGGTTTAAGGGAGCTGTACATTGTTCATCCAGCGTCTATGTGTGAAGGCTGGGCTCTCCTTCTGCGGAGATTGCTGAGTTAAGGTAGGATCTTTTAATTTATGGTTGTGTGATGTTTTGTTAATTATATTTCCTGTGTGCGCAGCAGTAGTATGTGTGATTTACAGTATTGCATTTTCTTAAGATCGATAACTGTAACAGCGTAACAGTCAACTGAGTAGATAGTTTTTATGCAATTTATTCAATAGTTGTACACAGCTCTGTTCATCTCATGGTTTCAGGTTGACATCCCACGAACCCTTTGCGATTCTTTGATGGTCATAATTGTTGATCTTTATTTCTGCAATTCAATTCTTAGAATAGCTGAGCTTGATCTGTTACAATTGAATTTCTAGATTACATTTAATTTATGATTACAGATTCCAAGTGTGATTAGATCAAATAGGGAATTCATTTATTTTGGGTTATGAATAGGATTCCCTTTCTGTCAGTAATTGTTGTTGAATCTGATTTCATTTCTTGTTGATGCATAGAAGGAAAGGTTGAATTTGTAGAGTTAGAAGATTGGTGGGATTACACAAGGTTTGAGGGATGAACATAGTTGTTTAAGAGAAGTATTAACTACAATGATTTGGTGTTTAAGCATATATTGTGCAATTACCCTTTGAAACAAAAGAATTCCTCGGGTTGACAATGAATTTAGTAAGCTCTGTGTGTTGATAATAACTTATCTGCATCTAGGGTGCTCGACAGTCATCATGGCAGAAATAGCTAAATATTCATTTTTCCCTAAAGCGTGTTTCATTTTTCTGCTGAAGATGAGTATCCAAGCGCTGGTTTCATTCACTGTTTGTCTTCACGAGCTGTGTTATGCAATGTTCAGGAATTTTGGGTTTATGTTCGAACCCTAGGGTTTGCAAGTTTATATTTGAAGTATATACATATATGATTCTTGCATTTTCAGCAGTGCTTGACTTGATACACAGCGTGAAGGCTATACAGCAGTATAAAAACTTCATGTGCAAGATATACAGTTTGAAGGCGTTTTGATTGACAGAGTTTCCTGGTTAAGAGCAATATTATGTAAATGTTCAGAGAATTAGGATTTCTTTGCAAAACCCTAGAGCGTGTAATTTCAGGGTTATAATATATTGTATATACTCTTAGCTGCGTTTTCAGTTTCAACACCGTTTTGCTTGAGCATTCAGCCGCAGTATAAAATGCTCTGCTCAAGATAATACTGCGTGAAGACTTTGGTATTTTCAATATTTGACAGGGGTTTCAGGGTTAAGACCTATCATTAGGTTAATTCAAATTTCATTTGAGTTGTCACTTTGTTAGTTTATAAAGCTTTACCTCCAGTACAAGAAGAGATGTATTCACATCCCAGATGTTAGCACAGAGCCGTATGTAGCAAACTGTCTCTGTTTTGGCTTGAGACATAAAGTATTATTATTCTACACAGTTAAGTTGAAATCCCTGAAGGGTTTCAAAATGAAGCCAGTGTGGAGAGTTCCATTAGAATTAATCCATAACTATATTACCTGCGATGGAAGGTATGATCGAGTGCTAAAATGTCATTTGAAACTGCTATTGCATATTCAGGGTGTTACACAGCGAAATCTTCCTTTTTACCTACTCAAGAGCCTTCAAAAAATGATTTCTAAGGTACAAAACCACCCATCAGATACGGCCAGATCAATTTATCATCAGGGATTAATTAAGCTGTTGGTTTTAACCCAGTTGGAAAAGGAAGAAAGGTCATGGGGCTCTTTGTTGACAGAGCTAGGTTTTAATGAGAACCCTAAAGAAAAGGGTAAGAAAATGGTTGATGATGCCATCCAGCAAATAGTAAACCCTACAAAGACAGATCAGAAGGATAAGAATAAAGAAATGAGTGCTGTTAATAAGCCTGAACAGAGCAAGGTAGACTCTGAAACACCCTGCATGCAAGAACATACAGAAAAACTCAGTGATATGTTTAAATGCATTGCTTCCAAAAAGAAAATCTGCAAACAATTATTCAAGGAAGGCCAACCAAGAACTAGATTGAGGGAGAAGATGCAAATGGAAGAAAGAGCAGCACAGGGAGATGATAAGGAAATTGTGGTTATTGAGGATGCTGCAAGTGAAGGGATAGTACATATAGTAGAGGATAAGTATTCTGAGGAAATGGAGGAATTTATTGACAGGAAGGTGTAGCAGGAGCCATACCAGAAATGTTTTGTACAAATAAACAAAACAATTTTGATGAAGGATCAATATCAAGAACTGTTCCTGAAGAAAGAGATTGCAGCAGAGAGGAAGATATAGATATTACTCCAGAGCTTGGTCAATGTCAAAGATCCCTTCAAACGTATAAGGAATGGACCAAATACTTGCAGGATATCAATGAAAAGCTATTAGTGGCAAACAAAAGGTTAAGAGAAGACATGGAAGAAAAGGAGGCAGAGTTTCAAAAACTGTTGATGGTTTCCATAAATATCCTTAAAGAGAAACGAGCTATGCAGAGACAGCTTGAGCATTTCAAAGCCCAGGAAAAGGAGAATGATAAAGATATGGAACTGGCTAGACTCCAAAGGCGCTCCCAGGTGCTTAATGATTTGGCCACTTAAGCTGAAGCTTCTAGAAGCTTGTAGATGTTTTTAAAGTTGTTTTATTTTAAACTCATAATATTATGTGTGACATTTGTAGGACACATGTAGTGTAAAAGCATTTTGTAAGGGATTGAATTCCCACTTTTGAAGGAGGTCGATCCAAATTTATAGGATCTATTGTTAGTTCTAGATAGGATCTTTTTGGTACAAAAACAGCTCTCGAACTAGTGAGAAGGGGTTGGCTATTTTGGGAGATATGCTGGAGCATTTGCAAATACATCTGTATATCATGAACTCTTTGCAGCTTCAATAACAGGTTTTAGTTTTGAATAAGCTTGATGTTGATTTGTTTCTGTACTGTATGAATTGTCTCTTTGATAAATCTTTTATGTACTTGGTCACTCACATTCCAATACATAATTCTTATTTGAAGTTGAAAGTTATCTTTCATTGTTATAAACAGTAATCGTTTCACTTCATGATTTAGGATCATAAGACCTGGATATTGGACTTTGTCATTGCTTTCGTGTTATACAGTATTTGTTTCAATTCCCTGTAGCTTTGATTCATACCAGCCTGTGCTTGAATGCTTTGATATCCTGATGAATACCCATATGTACCTATTTGTGACATATACCAACTATGTATATTGTAAATTGTGTGTGATATTTTGATCTCATACCTAAAAACTGTGTAAACTGTACAAACAAGTGATTTAATCCTAGTGTCTGTAAGTTTCTATTTGCCCTGGTTTAATACCAGCTTTTATTTTTAATTTGATTTCATTTGATTTGATCATTTTCAAACTAAGATTTCCTTAAGCTTGGATCCTGTATTCTAGGTCCAACTTTAGGGATAACATCTTCTGGCGCCGTTGTTGGGGAATGGATAAAGGAAAGAATATTTTCCCTGGGTTATCAACACTTTGAAACTAATTTTGTAGGGTGAATAGAATCAGCAAAACCTTATATAGACTACATTCAATCACCTTTTGAGCAGTTACAGTGGCTTCAAGGAAGATAGGGACTCGAGGAAATCCCTCATCTCCTCTAAATACAGGAGTCTCAGATCCTGAAGAGTTATTAAGGGAGACTAGGAGAAATCTGATTTCTACTTCATCAGAGAAATTTAAACTACCAGAAGCTTTAGAAATACCTGAATCTGCATCTTTTCCAATTCCTTCTCTAAATCCACAGTCAGAAAAAGACCGAGAGGAGTTAGATTTGTTATCTACCTCTTTGAAAGTTGAAAATCTGCGGGTCTTTACAAATCCCTTAATACCAGAACAAGTTAAGCTTGAAGCATTAAAAACACCTTCAATCCATACCCATTTGCTTAAGACTATCCTTGTAAATCAACAAAGTCCTAGTACTTTGTCCTCCTCATCACAACAGTCAAGCAGTGTTCAGTCGAATACAAACCTTGGGATGGCAGCCCAGCCACCAAATCGAATGGCTGCTATGATAGCAACAAGATATGCTCCCCTTGTATTTCCTCAACCCCTCAATGCTCTCCTGGGAGGAGATTATCAGAAGTACATGCCAAGGTTTGATGCCCAGGGAGATGTTACTGTAGAAAAACATTGGGATATGTTCATAGCTTTTACAGATAATCAAAATTATGAACATATTGATGTTTGGATGAGATTATTTGTCCAAAGTCTTAATGGTGAGGTTAGAATGTGGTTTCAGAATTTACCACCAAACTCCATAGATGGTATTGATGCTTTACAAGAAGTATTTCTGAAACACTGGGGGGACATGAAATATTTCATGTATTACCAAACAGAGTTTGAATCTTTAAAGAGGAAAAAGGATGAAACTGTGGGAGAATTCACCAAAAGATTTAACAAGGTATATAGCAAGATCCCAGCTCAAATAAAACCTACTGAGATATCAGCAATGTTGTCTTATGCAAACTCATTTAATTCTGAGTTTTCCTTGCTGTTAAGAGAAAGAAAATCAGATTCACTGCAAAACATGCAAAATGCAGCGTTAGAAGTAGAATCCAATATTTTGGCCTCCAACAGATTAAAAGATGAAACAGAACACCAAAGTATGGACAGAAAAGGGAAGAAAGTAGTCAGTACATCAAAGCAGGTAGGAAGGTCATCAGATGGCAGAATTGATGAAATGGGTAAACTCCTAAAACATTTGTCTGATAAAATTGACAGATTAGAAGTGGGAAGTAGAAATAGAAATCAAAATAGAGCCATGCCTGAAAATGATAGAAATCCGAATCAATTCAGAAGACCTTTTGCCCCTAGATTTTTCCCAAGAGAAAGAAGAAATACTGATATACAGAGGGAGAGACAAGAAAATGAAGAACAAAAAATTCAACCCCCTTTTCAAAACAATAATCTCCGAAGGGATGAATCATATGAATTTGATGAAGGTGAGTTAGATGAACTGGAAGATGAAGAACAGAATATTGGTCAGTTTGATGATGATTCTCCTTCACATTTTGTAACTCAAGCTGATTATCAGTATGCCACAGAATTAGATCAGTATGAAGAGGATGATTATCAAATGTCCATGCCAGAGGTCTGTCAGCAGTTGCCACAAAAATCATATGGCTTGAGGTCAGGTGTGAAACCTGCAGTACAAACCAAGAAGCTGGTGAAAGCTTCTTCTTTTAAACAAAATCATCCTGTAAACCAAAAACAAGCTCTAAAACAGAGAAAGGATGAAGATCTGAATCCAGAGGAGAGTAATAAGTCTATTGGTGGCTTTAATTTTGAACATGAAATTAATAAGGTAAAGATCCCTGTGCCTTTGACTGAGCTGATTAAAAGTAAAATTTACAGGGAGGCAACCTTTAAATCCTTTAGCAATGCAGTGAATCCTAGTCTGATTCCTTCTGATGAAATTAATCTGCAGGATGAAAATCCTACTATCATTGTAGGATCAAAAACCTTTGATCAACCGGATGATAATTCAAAATATCCTCCGCCATTTTACGTGATCTTTTTTGTACATGATCAATTGATACATAACTGTTTATTGGATTCAGGAGCTTCACACAACCTTATGCCCAAATCAGTCATGGATGCTTTAGGACTGAGTGTAACAAATCCTTACCATGATTTATATGCATTTGACTCCAGGGCAGTAAAATGTATTGGAGTGATCAAGGACTTGGTGGTAAATTTAACACAGGTACCCATGAAAAGTATATTGATGGATATTGTGGTTGCAGATATGTCTCCTAAGTTTGGCATGTTTTTATCTAGATCCTGGGCAAAAAAGGTGGGAGGAACTCTGCAGATGGATCTCTCATATGCTACAATTCCAGTTTTTGGGGGTGAATTCAGAATATTGTACAGAGAAGTGCAAATGGCATACTTGGTAAGTGACAGCAGACACCCTAATAATCACCCTATTTATTCAATTGATGAAAACTTGGGTTCTTGTATGTTGCAATTGAATGATGAATCTGAAGGTGTTTTAAGGGTAGAAAAGGATATTCCAATTCAGGTAAAGAGAGAGGAACCTGATGGCTTGTGGCAAATGTATTTCGATGGTGCATCAAGTAAGGAAGGGGCAGGTGCAGGAGTGTTATTGATTTCACCTGGAGGTGAGGCTATTTCCCTTATGTTCAAATTGGAATTTAAAACAAAAAACAATACTGCTGAATATGAGGCTCTAATCCTTGGATTAAGGGCAGCAAAAGACTTGGGCATTAAGGAGCTTGCTGTGTTTGGCGACTCCGAATTAATAATTCAGCAAGTAAAAAGGGTGTACCAGGTATAGCAGCAGTTGTTGAAAGTTTATAGAAATGAGGTTTGGGATCTAATGGAAAATTATTTCATAGCCTTTAATATCACTTTTGTCCCAAGAGAGTATAATGAAACAGCTGATTCCTTAGCCTTAGCAGCAGCCTATTTCAAAGTGCCAAAGGTTACTCATCTGAAATATCCAATTGATGTTAGGTACAGACTTGCTGTCCTAGACAATATTAAACATTGGAAGGTTTTTAATGATGATCAGGAAATTAAAGAGTTTCTGGAATTGGTAGGTGAGTTTTCAGATGACACTATTGAGCCTGAGCAGGATTCAGAATGGGAAGAAAATCAACCCTGCATAAATAATTCAATTGCTGATCATAAAATTGTGGAATTAAAAGGGAATTTTATTCCTAAGGGATTGGTTCCTTTAGAAAGACTGTTTTCTAAAGATGATACACTGATAAATCCTACCTTACAGACTACTGAAGAAAATGTTATGGAATATAACATTGGTTCTGAAAAGCAGCCTCAAATGATAAAATTGTCAAAATTATTATCAGATGATGAAAGAAGAAAATATCTAGCTTTGCTGAAAGAATATAAATACATTTTTGCTTGGTCATATCAGGATTTAAAAACATATGATACCAGCATAATTCGGCACAAGATCCCACTGAAGCCAAACACTAAACCTTTTAAATAGAAGCTTAGAAGGTTAAATCCAGCATTGCTGCCTGTGATTGAGAAAGAGGTAAAAAAACTGTTAGATGCAAAAATCATTGTGCCTTTGAGATATTCATCTTGGGTTGCTAATTTAGTTCCTGTACGGAAGAAAAATGGAGAAATAATATTATGTGTATACTTCCGTAACCTGAATAAATCATGCCTCAAAGATAATTATTCATTGCCAAAGATAGATCAGATTTTATAGAGGGTAGAGGGTGCACACAGGATTTCAATGATTGATGGATTTTCTGGTTATAACCAAATTGCAGTTCAGCCAGAAGACCGAGAGAAAACAGCTTTCACCATGCCATGGGGAACCTTTATGTATGACAAAATGCCTTTTGGGCTCATGAATGCAGGTGCCACCTTTCAGAGAGCTATGGATATAGCTTTTGTGGGTGAAAATGAAAAATTTGTAGTGATATACCAGGATGATATTATAGTATTTTCTAAATCCAATGAAGATCATCTTAAACACTTAAGACAAATTTTTGTCAAATGCAGGAAGTTTGGTTTATCACTAAATCCTAAAAAATCTCACTTTGCCCTGACAGAAGGCAAACTGTTAGGCCATATTATCTCTGCTGAGGGAATAAAGATAGATCCTGAAAGAGTCAAGGCTATTCTAAAAATCAGCATGCCCAGAAACAAAAAAGAAATTCAATCCTTTGTTGGAAAAATCAACTTCTTAAGATGGTTTATTCCAAATTTCACAGAGATAATAAAGCATATCACTCAAATGCTTAAAAAGGACAGCGAGGTTAAATGGTCTAAACAAGCTAAACAGGCATTTAAAAACATAAAACAAGCATTGATAGAAGCTCCTGTCTTGATGGATCCTAATTACACAAAATATTTTGCTATATTTTCTTTTGCATCAGAGGATACTATTGCTGCTGTATTGTTACAAAAGAATTTTGATAATTTGGAACAGCCCATATCATTCTTCAGCAAAACATTAAGGGATTCTGAGCTGAAGTATATGTTAGGTATAACTCCCGATTGATTCCCTATTTCAATGCAAAAGCCTATACTTATACAAATCTCCTGGCGGTTGGGTTTCACCTTCCGCTCAGCTGGTTTAGCTTC
>LPNX010850487.1:105257-117757 GCA_001517045.1 Pseudotsuga menziesii
AAAGCAAGCAAAATGCCAGGAATGGGCAGAAATGCAGCAGGAGTTATGCAGACAGCCCTGCTCTGATACCAGTTGTTAGGTATAACTCCCGATTGATTCCCTATTTCAATGCAAAAGCCTATACTTATACAAATCTCCTGGCGGTTGGGTTTCACCTTCCGCTCAGCTGGTTTAGCTTCCTATCTATTCATATTCCTATTTTATTTATTTACAATAATCCTGACGGATTATTCTAACAGTATAATATAATGGAAAAACAGGCCTATGCCTTAGTTAAAGCTCAGAAATTCTTTAGAATATATGTTTTACATTCTAAGGTTGTGGCATATGTTCCAAATGCAGCAGTTAAGGAAATTCTGGCACAGCCTGATAGCGAAGGAAAGAGAGGCAGATGGATAGCCAAGGTCATGGAATATGACATAGAAATTAAGCCGACTAAATTGGTAAAAGGACAAGGATTGGCTAAGCTTCTCACAGAATCAAATTGTTAGGTTTTGAATCTTCACATCATGGAAGAACAGTCAGCACAAAGTATGAGCACAGAGCACAGTAAGGAGCAGATTTATAACAGGTATGCTGAATCTGATTGGTATAAGGATGTGGTGTATTTTCTTTTGTATTTACAGTGCCCTCTGGAATTAAACAGGAGTGAATGCAGATCTTTGAAACTCAAAGCAATGAAGTATGTTCTAAGAGATCAGATGTTGTATTGGAAGGACTCGGGAGGTATACTGTTGAAATGATTGGAGAAATATGAAATTGATGCTGTTATTGCAGAGTTGCATAGTGGAGTGTGTGGAGGACACAAATATTGGAAAGCAACTGCTTTCAAAATCTTGAGAGCAGGCTATTACTGGCCTACCCTGTTCTCAGATGTATTTCAGCAGGTTAGATCATGTGTTGAGTGTCAGAAATTTGCAGGTAAGCAAAAGCTTAAATCCCTACCATTAAAGCCTATTTCTGTGAATGGTCCATTTCAGCAGTGGGGACTAGACTTTATTGGTGAAATTCATCCTCCATCTAGTGGACAACACAAATGGATCTTGACTGCTACCGATTTCTTCACAAAATGGGTAGAAGCAATTCCAACAAGGAGAGAAACAGAACAGGTAATAATTACTTTCCTCCAAGAAAACATTCTGAGTAGGTTTGGATGCCCTAGAAAATTACTCACTGACAATGCCCCTGCCTTCAAGTAAAAAAAGATGGTAAATTTTTGTCAGGAAAATAACATTAACCTTAAGCAATCCACACCATACTATCCACAAGGAAATGGATTAGTAGAATCCAGCAACAAGAACATTATAAGCAGCATCAAGAAAATGCTATTTGAAAATAAACAAAGTTGGGACAACAAGCTGAAGTTTGCTCTGTGGGCTGATAGGGTAACAATTAAAAAATCAACTGGGACATCCCCTTTCCAATTGGTTTATGGGACTGATGCTGTTTTTCCTGTCCATTTAGTGAATCCAGTCATGAAGTTTGTGCAGGAAATTGAAGAAGAACCAGATGATATCAAGAGAAGAATGTTTCAAATAGTGCAGTTGCAGCAAGAAAGAGAAGCCATCAAGGATATAGCTGAGAAACATTAAAAAAGAATGAAAGACAGTTTTGATAAAAGGGTTAAAAAAGATTTCTTTAAAGTTGGTGATCTGGTGCTCAGATGGGATGACAGAAAAGATGAAAAAGGTAAGCACGGGAAATATGATAATTTGTGGATAGGACCTTTTTCAATCATGAAGATCCTGGGAAATAATACCTTTGTCTTGCAAAATTTGAGAGGTGAAGAGATTATGGGTCCAGTCAATGGACGTTTCTTAAAACCTTTTTACACAGAATGAAAGACAAAGTGTCACTGTACATAATCATTGTATATATCATTTTATTGCAAATAAGACTCCAGCCCAATGGATAAAGCACTGGTCAGCAAGTTCTCAAAGTCTCTGAAAGAAACTTTGTCCCCAGACGGAGCCAGATGTTATCTCTAGGGTTGTTCCTAGTGTGTATTTTCAAATTTTTGATTTGGATTGGTTTTTTCTTGTTTTAATTTCATTTTGTTTTATGTTTTATGATTGATTGTTTGCCCTTATGATTCCATTAGTTACCTAAAAACATCAAAAGTTCCATTCATTAACTAAAAACCTATGTATGTGCAAAGGAGTGTATGTTACAGGATGAATGTTTACAAATTGGCAGCGTCTTTCCAAACTGGCAGCATATTGAGAGCATGCAGCATATTGAGTTATGATGGTATAATGTACATATGGTTTGTTTTTTGAAAGGTTTATGATTGATTTCATAAAATATTTGATCGATATAAGCTTTTCTCATAGTCCTGAATATATGTTTTGAGCATGGGAATTTGGCATGTTATATGTTTTGATATTCTTGACTATGAAATAATGAGTTGATACGGTGGTAATAATGAAAGAACACAGGTGGTGTCTTTTCACAAACAAAACCATTCATGTAATAAATGCTGGTGGTCATCGTGGCAGAAATAGCTAAATATTCATTTTTCCCTAAAGCGTGTTTCATTTTTCTGCTGAAGATGAGTATCCAAGCGCTGGTTTCATTCACTGTTTGTCTTCACGAGCTGTGTTATGCAATGTTCAGGAATTTTGGGTTTATGTTCGAACCCTAGGGTTTGCAAGTTTAGATTTGAAGAATATACATATATGATTCTTGCATTTTCAGCAGTGCTTGACTTGATACACAGCGTGAAGGCTATACAGCAGTATAAAAACTTCCTGTGCAAGATATACAGTTTGAAGGCGTTTTGATTGACAGAGTTTCCTAGTTAAGAGCAGTATTATGTAAATGTTCAGAGAATTAGGGTTTCTTTGAAAAACCCTAGAGCGTGTAATTTCAGGGTTATAATATATTGTATATACTCTTAGCTGCGTTTTCAGTTTCAGCACCATTTTGCTTGAGCTTTCAGCCGCAGTATAAAATGCTCTGTTCAAGATAATACTGCGTGAAGACTTTGGTATTTTCAATATTTGACAGGGGTTTCAGGGTTAATACCTGTCATTAGGTTAATTCAAATTTCATTTGAGTTGTCACTTTGTTAGTTTATAAAGCTTTACCTCCAGCACAAGAAGAGATGTATTCACATCCCAGATGTTAGCACAGAGCCGTATGTAGCAAACTATCTCTGTTTTGGCTTGAGACATAAAGTATTATTATTCTACACAGTTAAGTTGAAATCCCTGTAGGGTTTCAAAATGTCAAAGGAAATCGAAGAGGAGGAGCCAGAGCTGGTTGTAAAGAAAAGGCCTGGAGGTCTCATATGCAGATTGGAACCCAGCAATACAGAGTGGATTAAACAATTCCCAAGGTCTTCTAGGTTGATACAGAGATCAGGTTGGTTTAGTTTCTGTGACAAATTGTAGGGATATCATTCCAAATTAAAAATGGCTTTCATTGAGAATTATGATGATGACAGAGTCCAGTTAGAGAGCTTAACTATGAGAGTTAATGAAAATTCTATTGCTGAAGCTATCAATGTGCCAGCAGAAGCTGAGAGGTGGTTCAAACAAAAAGAATTCAAAGAGGATTTCAGTGAGTTTTTGATCCTTGGTAATGAAAAACTTGATTGGAAGAATGGAGTTCATGTCAATAAGATGAAGCCAGCATGGACAGTGCCATTAGAATTAATCCAGAACTATATTACCTGCGATGGAAGGTATGATCGAGTGCTAAAATGTCATTTGAAAATGCTATTGCATATTCAGGGTGTTACACAGCTAAATCTTCCTTTTTACCTACTCAAGAACCTTCAAAAAATGATTTCTAAGGTACAAAACCACCCATCACATACGGCCAAATCAATTTATCATCAGGGATTAATTAAGTTGTTGGTTTTAACCCAGTTGGAAAAGGAAGAAAGGTCATGGGGCTCTTTGTTGGCAGAGCTAGGTTTTAATGAGAACCCTAAAGAAAAGGGTAAGAAAATGGTTGATGATGCCAGCCAGCAAATAGTAAACCCTACAAAGACAGATCAGAAGGATAAGAATAAAGAAATGAGTGCTGTTAATAAGCCTAAACAGAGCAAGGTAGACCCTGAAACACCCTGCATGCAAGAACATACAGAAAAACTCAGTGATATGTTTAAATGCGTTGCTTCCAAAAATAAAATCTGCAAACAATTATTCAAGGAAGGCCAACCAAGAACTAGATTGAGGGAGAAGATGCAAATGGAAGAAAGAGCAGCACATGGAGATGATAAGGAAATTGTGGTTATTGAGGATGCTGCAAGTGAAGGGACAGTACATATAGCAGAGGATAAGTATTCTGAGGAAATGGAGGAATTTATTGACAGGCAAGGTGTAGCAGGAGCCATACCAGAAATGTTTTGTACAAATAAACAAAACAATTTTGATGAAGGATCAATATCAAGAACTGTGCCTGAAGAAAGAGATTGCAGCAGAGAGGAAGATATAGATATTACTCCAGAGCTTGGTCAATGTCAAAGATCCCTTCAAACGTATAAGGAACAGACCAAATACTTGCAGGATATCAATGAAAAGCTATTAGTGGCAAACAAAAGGTTAAGAGAAGACATGGAAGAAAAGGAGGAAGAGTTTCAAAAACTGTTGATGGTTTCCAGAAATATCCTTAAAGAGAAACGAGCTATGCAGAGACAGCTTGAGCATTTCAAAGCCCAGGAAAAGGAGAATGATAAAGATATGGAACTGGCTAGACTCCAAAGGCGCTCCCAGGTGCTTAATGATTTGGCCACTTTAGCTGAAGCTTCTAGAAGCTTGTAGATGTTTTTAAAGTTGTTTGATTTTAAACTCATAATATTATGTGTGAAATTTGTAGGACACATGTAGTGTAAAAGCATTTTGTAAGGGATTGACTTCCCACTTTTGAAGGAGGTCGATCCAAATTTATAGGATCTATTGTTAGTTCTAGATAGGATCTTTTTGGTACAAAAACAGCTCTCAAACTAGTGAGAAGGGGTTGGCTGTTTTGGGAGATATGCTGGAGCATTTGTAAATACATCTGTATATCATGAACTCTTTGCAGCTTCAATAACAGGTTTTAGTTTTGAATAAGCTTGATGTTGATTTGTTTCTGTACTGTATGAATTGTCTCTTTGATAAATCTTTTATGTACTTGGTCACTCACATTCCAATACATAATTCTTATTTGAAGTTGACAGTTATCTTTCATTGTTATAAACAGTAATCGTTTCACTTCATGATTTAGGATCATAAGACATGGATACTGGACTTTGTCATTGCTTTCGTGTTATACAGTATTTGTTTCAATTCCCTATAGCTCTGATTCATACCAACCTATGCTTGAATGCTTTGATATCCTGATGAATACCCATATGTACCTATTTGTGACATATACCAACTATGTATATTGTAAATTGTGTGTGATATTTTGATCTCATACCTAAAAACTGTTTAAACTGTACAAACACGAGATCTAATCCTAGTGTCTGTACGTATCTATTTGCCCTGGTTTAATACCAGCTTTTATTTTTAATTTGATTTCATTTGATTTGATCATTTTCAAACTAAGATTTCCTTAAGCTTGGATCCTGTAGTCTAGGTCCAACTTTAGGGATAACACACCCCATAAAAAACAGTTTGGAAACATTCCCCCTTTGGGTTTCCTTTGTTCAGAGTACTCTACAATTTGTCTTCCTTAGATCCCATCAATATCAAAAGTGTCCACCTCCCTCAAGTATTTCCCATCTGCAATGACATTCCCGGTATTACAGCTATGATCCCATTCCCATGAGTCATTTTCACTTGCTACCTAGTCCGCCTTGCCCTCATACTCTGAACAAAGAAATTTTGAGTCTACTACACTCCCCTACCCATTTTCAACTCTTTCCCTCCCCCCCCCCCCCCATTCAGTGGGTCAATCCGTAGATTGTCTCACACCTTTTGGTTATCTCCCTCATGCTTCGGGTCAAGGAAACACCATTGCCTTGACTATGGGTAGGTCTCCCTCTATCGATGACAACAGACATATTCCAGAGGATAGACCCAAAGGTCGCTGTATGTTGGTTTCATTAACCTCATTGATGAGTTCCTTAGACCATTTGAGAGGAGTCCTTAGTGCCTCTCGGGATGGTTGTTTCTCACGTGCTCGACTCCAGCTACATCATCACAAATTGATATTTGTAGAGGGTATTGGTCCATGCATTATTTGGTCGAAGACCCTGGATGTCACCTGATTCTAACACATTGATGAGTCTACTCGAGGGATGCGAACAGGTTATGTCCCTTGTGATTTCTGGGTTTCGTTGGAGACAGTGTTCAGAATCCCCAACAGTGCTTCTTTATAGATTTATGATTGATGCAGCATACTTGTACCACAGAGATCTAACTTTCCATCAGTGAGTCCATACAGCTATGTACCATTTCAGATCTAGCAGGCCATCAGTCATGAATATATAGCATTCCATGAGAATGCCATGGGTCCAATGTAGCATTTCTTTAGATCAGAATTGTATTCAGCCTCTAATTGAGGAAACCATTATTGTATCATCAGCTGTATATGATCGACTCTTGTATTTTAGAGCATAGATCACATTATTCTTTTCACATTTTTACGAGCATGGGGATGCCTGCCTCGTCCATATACATGTCACACATTATTTGTATCTCACACATTTGTTTGATACAATGCATATTGGAAAGAATGTGAGTGAAACATTATGGTGACTACTAGAGCTAAGGAGCGAGAAAGATAAAATTGTGAAAGTTTGCAAAGAAATTCAAGAAGGAAACCATGCAATTAAAGACGACATTCAATTTCATAGCAATGGAGACCAAATTAATATAAACTCAATTCCATGGATGTTTACGGAGCAGCAAAGTAATGTTGTTAAAGAAGTAATGTGAAAAATTAAATTTCCCACTGGATTTTGTGCAAACTTGAAGAATATCGTAACAAAAAAGGTGATTTTGCTAGGGTCAAAACACATGATTGGAACGTCTTCATCAAGGTAATTATTATTGTTATGTCCATATATTTTTTTTTCATTTTATTACATAAATTTGTTTCCTTGTTTGTATACTCCTAGTTTAAAAAATGCTATGGTTTTTATATTGATACAGTATGTTCTACCTCTCTCTCTCTCAGACAACTTCAACGACAATGTCAAACAAGTTATATATAATCTTGGGAAATACATGAGGTAACAACTATGTATTAGTTGCTTTTGCTTAGTGTTTCTTTAATTCTTCATATAATTTATATTCGTTTTTGTGCACTAATTCATGTTATGTAATTTAATTTTTTTGTTTGTTAATTATCGTTATTGGTTTGCATCACTTGTAGATGGTTGACATCTAAAGAAATTCATAAAGAATATATAAAGTATTGGAGGAGAGAAATTCCTTGTCTCATGTGTGAAATGTAGAAGCATCTACCTTCAGCATTTTTCAATGCACAGGAACACTACCTCATACACCAAGTTGAGGAGATTGAATTGTGTGGACTTGTGCACTCAAGGTCCATGTGGATGGTTGAGAGGCACTTGAAATTTATGAAGGGTTTGGTGAGACAACGAACATGTGTTTAGGGTTATATGATGGAAGCATATATGGTATACCAAAACATGTTGTATGTTAGTGAATATTTTCCTAAGTTAGCGTCAAAGCTCAATTTACATCACATTTGTGATCCTGACTCCAATAACTATTTTGAAGGGGAGTAGCTAAAGGGGAAAGTTAGATCGAGGAAGGTGAAAGGTAATTATTAGCTAGTGGATGTTGATTATACTGTACATATTCTAATTGCATATTCAATTTATTGTATCAATTAAGAGAATATACTTTGTTAATAAATTTACATATGCCTTGAATTTTAAGGTTTATTGTCATCATGCAGTTGGTCGAGAGTGGGATGCAATTAATTTATACATCGCAAACAATCTTGACTAGATGAAGGTATGTATTGAACAATGTGAACAATCGGGTCATGGAATAGCATGGGAAGGTGTGGCTTCATTGGTAAAAGTATTACATCACAATGGAGATACAAATCTTATAGAAAGGGAAATCGATTTAGCATATGGTTTAAAATATAAGCAGGAAAGCATATTAATTAATCACTCTAAATCTGTTATTTTGCAAATTACATTTTGATGTACATGTTGTTCTTTACCATGTATGGATGCATAAATATGCAGTTATTCATAAATATTGAATTGGTTTGTAATCATTCTGTGTTTTCTTGTTGTAGGTAAAACACCATAAGTCTATGGTCTGCAATAGTTGTAGATATCACATCAAAAAATTGGATGAAACAAAGAAAACATTAGATTGTGGGTTATCTACAGTCGTTGAGGTGACCAATGTTTCATCTAGAAGTGACAGACATCCAAAACTCTCAAAAAATCAATACTATGGGTATTTTGAAGATATTCTATAGTGTGACTTTAAATCCTTCAAGGTAGTTCTATTCATTTTCAAATGGTATAGGTTACGATTGAATTAATGTGATCCCGATAGAACTATTATTGAACATGATAATTGATTTACCATGGTAAATACAAGGTTATTTGAGCCAGGAATGGAGCCCTATGTTCTTCTAAGCCAATGTGAATAGGAATTTTACTCGGAGGTTCCACGTAAAGTGGTTTGGTCATTTGTTGTGAGACATGATCCAAGGAGAAGGCCGATAAAGTATAACCTAGATGAAGGTAATGAAGAGGGTACTCTAGAAGAGGAAGATGATGATGAAGAGCATGATCAACATGAGTTAGATGATCATGATGATCCAATAGAAGATGTCCAAGAATTGGTTGAATCAGATGATGTAGCAGACAATGCCCATTAGTATTATATCGACGATGACATGATGAGCGTAACTAACTTAGATGACAACGATGATATGGACAATACTTACAATGTTGACTCTGGATCTGATGATACGGATGATGACCTAGATGAAGAAGGTGATGAAATCTATTGAAAGGTAAATATTTAATTAGACCTATGATTTTATATTATTTATAAAAAAAGGAGTTATTAACATTAATCAGATCATATATTTATATATAGGAGAACCAATGAGGATAAAATAATCTTCATCATCGTCATTGTCATCATCATCATCTTCATCATCATCATCACCATCATCATCACCATCACCATCATCATCATCATCATCATCATCATCATCTTCTTCATCCCCATCATCATCTTCATCATCATCATATTCATCATCTTCGTCATCATCATCATCATCATCATCATCAACATCACCATCTTCATCACCATCATCATCATCATCATCATCATCATCATCGTCGTCGTCGTCGTCGTCATCATCATCTTCATCGTCATCATTTTCATCGTCATCATCATCACCATCATCATTATCATCATCACCAGCACCATCAAGATCATCATCATCATCATCATCATCATCGTCTTCATCATCATCATCATCATAATCATCATCTTCATCATTGTCATCTTTATCATCATCATCTTCATTGTCATCATCATCATCATCATCATCACCATCATCATCATCATCAAAATCACCATCTTCAGCATCATCATCATCATCATCATCATTGTCATCTTCATCTTCATCATCACCATCATCATCATCATCATCAACATCACCATATTCATCATCATCATCTTCATCATCATCATCTTCATCATCATCATCTTCATCATCAGCATTTTCATCAGTATCATCGTCATCTTCATCATCATCATCTTCATCATCATCATCATCACCATCATCATCATCATCATCACCATCATCATCATCATCATCATCTTCAACATCGTCATCGTCATCATCATCTTCATAATCATTGTCATCTTCATCATCATCATCTTCATCGTCATTGTAACAACTATAAAATAAAATATTATTTAGATTAGTTAATTATCTTATGAAAGGGTGTAACCCTTCAGTTACACGCTCAAAGCCTATAAAGGCGAGCTTCCCTTGTAAATACTAAATCATTCAATATATTATTATTATTCATATTCATTATTACAATGATAATCGGATTCGACTAACGAACAACCAGATTTAGTTGCTCCATTTGGTATCAGAGCATATTCACTCCTTCAGCCTGAGCTCGGATTCAACTCATTCACCTCTAATTTTTCCGCTCTCTCCATTCCACCACTGCTTCACTCCTCTCACTCCTTGTTCCTCACTTTCTGCGCGTGCCCTGCCATTCCATCCCCACTTCCAACCTCTGCTTTCTCCCTCATCCACACCCTCTGCTCCCCTCCCTTTCGTCGAAAACCATACACTACTCCACTCTTTGTATCCCTCCTCGCAAACTCTTCTCCCTTCCTCCACTAAGTCTACACAATTATCCCCTCCAATACCGCCTTTCCTTCACCATCTGCTCACTCCATCACACTCACACTATTTCACGCATCTCCCACCGATATCCTTTACACCACTCCACCGATATCTCCCTCCTCCTCAATCCCATTACCCTCCACCAACTCCGCTCTTGTTCCCTCTCCATCCTCGGCCACCCTCCCGCGCTCTCCAGCACGTAACATCCACAATCTTCTGTGTGCTCTTGGGAACCTCCCCATCAAGTCCTGTCCATGTCCACCTGCGCGTTTCCAATTGTGCTCCACCATCTTCCACTGCCATCTCCCGTGCTCCTTCTCCACCATACAACTGCGCACTTCCATCTCCCCACGCTTGCCCTGCTATTTGCTCCACCTCCCTTCACCGCCCACCACTCGCCATCCTGCTCCGCCTTCAATTCCACGACCTGCAACCAAATAAAATAAAAATAACAAACAATATATTATAATATATTATAAAATAAAATAAAATAATATATTGTTTCAAATATATTGTAATATAATATATTTTTAAAAAAATCAAATATTATATTTAATATTATAATATTTAAAAAAAAAACAAAAACAAAAACTATATATAGTTTTAAATATATATATAATATTAATTAATTAATTAATTAATATATTATTAGCCAACATAGCGTGGAAATACACACCCCCACATACAAGGCCTGAGACCATGGAGGAACTGAAAGAGAAGATCGAAAAAATGGAGAATGACATTAAGTCCCTTGTCGCTAACCAAGAAGGCTTGAAGGAAAAGATGCAAAATAACAATACATTACTAAAAAATGATCTTATTTTGGTACTAGAAAGAGGGCTCAATGACAAACTTGACATCCTGAACGAAAAACAAAAATACGTGGATGAAAAAATGAGTACCATAACGCAAAACATAAACACCTTAACACAAAACATGAGCACCATGACACATAACCATAATACATTAATCGAGATGTTACAAAGGCTCATACCCAGTCCGGGCCAAGCCAGCGGTCCACACATGCTAGATGCCTCATTTCATGTTGCCACCTAGGAAACACTCGCAAAGAATCAAGAAGAATTGCAAAAAGAAATAAAGATTAACAATGCGATGCTTAAGCAAGAGATAGAAACACAAGTACTGCTAGATATGGAGGCGCGATTAAATAGCAAAATAGACGCTATAAGTAAAATAGTAGAGAAAAGAAAAACTTAAAATCACCGCCAACTGCGAAGCAATTTAGATATGTCACTTTCATCATCCGGTAGTTCCGAGCCACCCTCAAACCATAAGGCAAAAGGAAATCAACGTCGTCCTTACAAAGTGTACCCACCTAAGGAAAAAATAGAGTTGTCGAAATACAATGGGAGTGAAGACCATTGCTTTGCTTGGCTAAACAAGGAAGAAGAATACTTCGACATTTACAACATTCAATCTGACGAGGAGAAGGTGAAATATGCGTCAATGCATATGGAAGGGTACACCTATAATTGGTACTTATGGTGGAAGAGAGATAATTTTACCTACACCCGGAACTTGTTCAAAAATGATTTTTTTAATAGGTTTCAAGGAATCAAAGAAGATGAATTTTTCAGTAAACTTACTAGACTAAAGCAAGTTGGAAACATTGTGGAATTCACTCATAAATGGGAATCCTTATCAACATGATTATTTGGGTTGTCTGATAAGAAAAGACTTGAATCCTATTTAGGAGGTCTTAAACCATACCTCCAAAAAGATTTAAAGTTGCATGACATACCTAACGTAGAAGTAGCAAGACATAAAGCAAAAGTCACAGAATGCAAATTGAAAGGAATTAAAACAAGAGGCGATAACCATTATCGATAAGAAAAATAGATACAATGTAGGTACTGTGCAGATACTTGGTCACCCAGTCATCAATGCCACAAACCTCAATCATATTCCTATGAAATGGAAAATAGATCGAAGTCATCTAACAGTTACGCTGATAATAGAAAAAAGAAGAAAAACATATGTTGTCGATGCGGTGATGATTGGACTCTTGGTCATAAATGTAGGAACAATGAGACAATACAGTGCAAAATCATCAATGGAAAGGAAGTGCAAGTCTTTGCACAAGAGGCCTCGTCCGATTCTAATACCAACACTGAGTCAGAATGAAGAACGACACTAGGAAAATACTTAAGCTTTGA